>CM021758.1:5227756-5427749 GCA_011075105.1 Heteronetta atricapilla
CCCCCCCCAGGCGAGAGCTCCCTGTCTGCTGCGGGACATGGAGGACCTGTGCCCACATCCTGTCACCCGCTTAAGCCCTCATCCTTCTTTCATCCCCAAGATGTCTCTGTGCCATAAGGACCCCTTTTTTACTGCACTCTGGTGGGCAGAGTTAAGGTACTGCAGCATGTTTAATCTGCCTGTGAACAGCAATGTGTTAGATTTAATTTCCTTTTAACAGAGCAGAGTTGTCTGCTCCCTTTCCAGTTCCACAAGCATGCATGGACTGTAGCAGCATCGTGTCACCCCGTAGCTGCCACCTGTGAACACAATACTGCAGAGAGGAGCAGGAGCCACAGAAAATATCACCAACCATGTTAAGCTCAGCACCACACCTCCCTCAGACAGCCCCTCAAGAGAAATCATGCCAAATTTACCAAAATTTCATGAAACTCTCCCTGAACTATGGAAGCTGTTGTAGGATTTGGTGCCAGCTTTTGAGCTGGTGGCAGTTTTATTGTGCCCCAGGGACAGACCCAACCTGATCTCATCATTACAGTGCTGCTTTTGGAGCTGTCTCGGGTCTACATTGAGCCACAGGATAGGGTGAGAGGGATGTGGGAGGCTGCAGGAGGGATGTTATGGGAGTGCTGCAATAATGCAGGATGCTGCAGGGATGAGGGAAGGAGGCAGAAGGGAGGACACAGAGATGCTACAGGGATGTCAAAGGGATCCCACAGGGGGGATGCTGTAGGGAAGCACAAGGGGTGCCAGAGGGATGCTGCAGAGACATGGGGGATGCTGCAGGGATGCAGGAGGCATCTTGCAGGACACTTTCCCACGGCTCTCTGACAAGCGAAGAGTGTTTGGCTCTCATGTTGACTCAAACTAGCTACTTCATTTCCCCTGAAACTTTCCGGAGAAAACAAGTTTTTATCTCACTAGAAACCCAGGCTGCAGATGCTGGCTGCCTGGGAGGAGCAAGCAGCTCTTGTGTGCCAACAGCGGCACTCCCGGCCCCACCAGCTGCTGCCTCTGCAGGGATGCGCTGCAGAATGGGCCTGCACCCATGAGGTCGAGCTGCTGGCATTCTGTACCCAGTGCAGCTGCAAACCATGGTCCCATGTGCTGTGGGATGGAGCACTGCAAATTTGGTCCCTGTGAGCTGAGTGGGGTGACCAGGCACAGCCCAGGGGCGTTGTTACTTTGCATCCCAGGTGTCAGCTGAAATGCCAAACTTCTGGCTTTCAGACTATACCTTTTTCAGCTAAAGACTTAAAAGAGGGACAGGACTCCAATTTTGACTTTGGCTAGCTTTGCAGTGAGCTCTGAGCAGGTACTGCCATGGTACATGCCTGGCATGCTTGTACTTTTTGCCCAGAAAATCTCCCCTCCTGTTTCCGTCCCAGCCCCCTGTCTGCTGGTGTACCCAGAGGCCCTCGCCTGGCCATGGCCCCACTTCACAAAGCCAGCAGTGAATTCGGGGAGCAGGACAGGGCATCACCCACCTACAGCTGGGCTAGCAGTGGATGTGTGTTCTCTATGCCAAAGGGGGTGGTGGCTCATGGCTGGCAGAAGCCCCCAGGTTACCTCTTGCTTGGTGACCTACAGCAAATCCACAGCTGTCAAGCCACCCTCTGGCACATCATGGGCTCAGGGCAGCCCTGCACTCACTGTCAAAGCCCCGTGGCTCCCCATGCACCTTTGAGCAGGATGTGAAACCCCCTTGGCCGTATGTCCTGGAGAGGTGAAGGACTAGGAGAAGCAAGATGGTAAGATTTTGAGGTTAGTCAAAATGTTGCAATAACTTAGTGGAAAGTATTTTTCTGCCGTAATCTCATTCTGATGCCTTGCCTAGGTTTTTCTTGCTGTATTAAGGAAATGCAATGAGTGTGGGAGGTGTGAACTAATGCTACCACACTGGGAAGATGGTGATGACTTGAAATCTCAAAAGGATGTTCATCAGGCTCCCTGCTTTACAAGTTAAATGGAAAAAAAAAAAAAAAGGAAATTATTTGCCTTTTAGAGAAAAAAAGTAGCTGCAAGACAACATTGTCAGCAACTGTTATTTAAGAGCTCAGACATTTGCTCATCTCTGCCAGGGACAAGTGTTAACCTTTACACACAGCCTTTCCGCTCCCTTCCCTTTCACTCGTATGTTTTCTCCTCCGCCTGCTGCCACCACCTGCAACAAGTTGCCTTTCCCCAGTGAGAGCCCCTGCTGCTGAGTGCTGCCACATCGCGATGCTCCAGGAGCATCCCCAGCCCCGTGCAGCCACTGGCTTGGGGAGAACATTTCCAAGCAGCAAAACATCCCTGTGACTTGCCTGCAGGGCTGCCTCTCTGCTCGGGGAGGTTTTCCCCAGATGCTGGGTGAGTGCAGCAAGAGCTCAAGTGGTGACACAGGAGCCTTGTATGAGAGCAGCCAGCGCAGGCAGCAAAATGCAACTCAGAGCATCACAGGCTCATCAGCAGGCAGAAGGAGCACCTTGTGCTGCAGCTGGCTTTAACATCCTCCAAATCGTGTCTTCGTCCTTCATCTGTACTGCTTAGTATATTGAAGTCAGAGGACACGAGTGCATCTGCGCGCACCCTTTCCCCAGGCCGCAGCAATCCAACAGCAGGCTGAACTGTACTGCTGTCACTTAAGGCAGGGAGGGACTTGCCCACCACCCACCATCAGATTTAATGCATTTCATAGCTTCCAAGAGGACAAAGAAATATTTTCACCCCAAATCCAGCTCAGTTTATTTTGCTTTTGTAGTGATGGCAAAACAGCAAGGCCCAGTGTGTGGGACATGAGCACTGGCTGCCTCCCATGTCCCTTCCTTGTGGTGCCACTGCACCAGTTGTCCCCTGCACCCCTAGAGCATTGACAGCATCCTCTGAGCACTGAGATGAATGATGGACTTTCCATGAAATCTCACAAATTCTGCTCAGTTTGGTAGGGGCAGACACTACTAGCAACTAATGACTGCTACTGTTATGGGCTGTGAAGCTTCAAAGGGGGGAGGAATTTGCCTGTGGCTATGCTGCACACACAGTCATGTTGCATCCCAACAATTGCATGGCCACCTAGATCTCAGTAGCTGCTTTTCTACTACTGATTGGTTATTCAGAATTTCGGGGCACAGTTCCTCCTGCTTCCTTTGCAGCCTGGGCATAAGCCGCAGAGTGGATCATGCTTAAATTCCATGGTGGTGTTAATCAAATAGGACTTTTATTCCTTTTTTTTTTATCCTTTTTTTTTTTTTTTTTTTTTTTTTTTTAAAGCATAAAACAAGATTTGACAGCATCTCCTATTCCGTTCTGAATTTTTTGTATTGCTTAAATCAATACCCATCCTAACCAGCTCCTGGCTAGCTAGCTGGGCCCAGCAGAGGTTATTTTTTTCCCCAGAAACAAAACAACTTCTTGTCAAAGAAAATGTAGTAAAAAGATGCATCACTGTTGCCTTGGTTAAAGAAAAAAAGCAACCACATGCAATGCCAAATGTACGTCTTCACCACTTTGGAGAGGGGAATTGCTCAAAAAATTAAAACTTATCATGTCACACATCTTTCATGTGCAAAGGAGGAAGAAATATTTTTTTTAATGGCTGATCCACAAGGGAAAGGCTCAGAGGGATTTCCCTGTCTTTTAGCCGGAGCACAAGGGCAGCAGAGGCAGCACAGAGGGGGTCGGCGATGGCAGCCCTGTGGCACAGCCCAACTGCAACATCCCCGCAGACGGAAAACAGTGCACATGGAAAATTGGAAGGAAAAGCACTGACATTGCTGAGCACAGTGGTGAGGGTCTGATCACACCCAGACACTGTCCTGGGGGCTGGCCACATCTCAAGCTGAGGATGACCAAGAGGCCACATCTGGATTGCTGCATCAGCATTGTTTGGCATAGGAAATTGAGTGAGATCAATAAAAGTTTTTCCACCTTGATTTTTTCATCTGATCCATTCCATAGGAGTGACCTCCAGTAGCCGATGTAACCACTTCCGTACTTTGCGCGTCACCACTAAACAATCAGGGTTACAGATGTGGAAACCAAATGCAGGTGTTAAACTTTGTGGGGCTCCTCCTCAGCCCGGGTAGTGCTCACCTCTCATCTCGGATGTAAAAGACAGTGCTGCAGTCAGACAACATGGCCAGACACAGCGGAGAGCTGCCGGGCCACAGCAGGGCTGGTGTGTCTGGTGTTGTCACCACACAGGCAGAGCTACTCCAGCTGTGTGCCAGATGTGGCAGCGGGTGTTGTTCCCTGCAGACAGCAGTGCAAAGCCAGCCCTGGAGCTCTGGGTCTGTACAAAGAGAGAGACAGCAGCGCAGAAATAGCAAGCAGCTTCCAGGTTCGACTTAACACACCAAAACTTGAGGTCTGGGGAGATTTTACCCAGAAAAACAGCATTTCAGGAGGTTTTGTGAAAGTTGGGTTCATGCTTTAGTCGAAGCTAATTGATGCAACCATCACTAAGCAAAGCTTTTTGGGAAAAATGAAGTGGGTGCAGAGACAACAGGACAAGGGCTGCTCAGGGCAATGGAGCTCAGCGCCTGCTTGGCCACAGCCTCCCTGTGCAGAGGCCAGGGAAAACCAGAGGCACTGGGAGCACAGCGAGGGCCAGGAGCCCAATCTGTTTCTTTTTAGGTACTGGGGGGCTAAGCTTGAGTTTGGGCACAATCCTGGGTTAACAGCTATTTTATCAACACCTAGCCCTAACACAACATAACTGCAAAGACTTTTAGTATCTAAAAGAAAGGAAAAGTAGAGTCAGTCAAGCTTTATTCATCGTAGAGCGTTGCTCTTTGAGTAGTTTGTTTCTTTGAGGTCGAGGAGTTGTCAAACCTCCCCGGTTCCCTCTGATGTGTTAGCACACTTATCAAGTATGAGTAAAGCTACGTGCGAGAAGTGAAAGATTGTGGTCTTCGTAAGAACTGATATCAGAAAGCCAGCCTAAAGATGAATAGCTTAGTGTATTCACACTTCTTCAGTTGCATTTATGACATTATATTTACAGGGTAATGTATGGGTTGTGCTTTCTTTTTTCTTTTCTTTCTTTTTTTCTGCGTAGTTGATCACGAATTTGAAAGACTGCGTATCTGATAAGAGAAAGATAGAAACTGGAACGCAGATACATAAATACAGACTCCCACGCACCCAAGATACCTCTTTAATAATCACTTCATCTTAGCACTGAGCACTACTGCACATAAACAAGGACATTTGGTGGCATTAGGAAGCTACACAGCAGCTCCTGAAGTGTTCTGCATTAAAAGGGAGCTGAATCACATAATTGCTTTGTCCTTTTGCAAGCCACAGGGTGAAGCTCTGTTGGCTGAAAACTGCCCTGGGTGATGCCTGGGGTACCTCAGGGCCATTTCTCCAGCTGAATTTCAGCCTGTCCCTGCTGTGCAAGGACCTTACAGACATTTTGAAGTTGATCATCCCCAAATCCCCATAGGATAAGTCAGGCCAAGAAGCCCATGGTCATACAGTTTTCTACCAGAGGACTTACTTCCCTGGAGGCCCAAGGCCACAGACACAGAGGCATTATGCTGTCTGACTCGCTGAGCATTGAATTGTTACAGAGGCTCTGACCACCAGGTTCTGCCTGTTCCTTCTGGAAGAGCTGCAGGTGGCCATGGAAAGCCTGCATGCTTTCCTGGTGGTATTCCATAAGCAGCCTCTTCCTGTTTGACTCAGCATTTCACAATCCCTTTCCAGGTTTTCACAGGTGGTGTCCAAACAGCAGCATGATGACAAAGCTAGGAAGAGAACCGGGACCAGTTTGAACTGGGAGGACAGACGGAGCATGGTCAGGGGCTGAGACAGAGCAGTGCAGGAGAGCTTGTGCAGAAGACACCTGGATATAAGCATAAGGACAGCTTTTATCTGGAGTAGGTTTTTCAGCAGAGAAGAAAGAGGGGTGCAGTCCAGGTAGCTCAGAGCCCAGCCCACAGATCGTGTGAGGAGCAGCTCTCACATGGCTGATAAGGCCAGCAAGAGATAAGGGACAGAAGCGCTCTTGCTGCCTGTGGTCACTCAGTCTAGCCTTGCAAAATCTCTCTGTATAGGAAACAATAAAACCCAGCTTTAAGCCCAGTCTTCAGCACAAGCAACTCACCACAAGGACAAGAGCATCACTATGAAGGCAGAGAAGCAATATAAGGTCCTGACAAGTACCTATAAACACACTGAGCCCCCTGCAAGCCTCAGAGGTTGCAAATCAGCTGCACCTGGAGCTAATGGCACTGCAAAGGCCACCTGGCATTTTAGATAGTGGAGACGCCAACCAGAAACCTGGCCATTACTTTCTTTTTCATATAAAGACCCATCCTCTTATCTAGAAATGACCTATGACTGACATGGGATTAAGTCAGAAGACTCCTATTGGATGGGGGATTCAGTTTACATTTGAGCATGAGCTGTCCATGGCAGTGTCTGTTCCCCTAGGTGAGCAGGGAATATGATGCAATGCAGGCAGCAACTCATTTTGCAGATGATAAAATACTGGTAGTTTTGTATGGTTTAGAATTTTTCCTTCTGATTATTTTCTAAGAATGGAAATATAGACATGATGAAATTAGAAGTAGATTTGTGAAATAGCATTGCCCTTACAGGTACACCCAGAGCTATACAGTGTGCCAGAAAGTGGCGTATTCTGGGTGCAGCACTTGTTTCCAGAAGTCATTGCTAACTTTTCCTACCTTGGTAATGATTCAGTTTTGTTCCTTAGCTAAAGGTCATCATTAACTCATGCTCTTAAGGGAAGACTCTGTACTCATCTCTCCATCTAACATCATGAAGGTGTGAAAAATGGTGCATGAAACATGCAGATTTGTTGCTGATTTTTAGCATGTACACTGTCCAGCAGCAAAGGAACACCCTTTCCAGAGGCAGAGGGATGCAGAAGCCCTTGGACCAGACCGCAGCCCCACAGCACAGCAGCAGCACCTGCCTCCCATGCTCCTGATGGACCAGTCCTCCCTGAGCCCACCCTGCTGCTTTGTGACCTCATGTATATTTCTGGCATCTACAGCATCCTGTGGTAAGAAGTTCCACAGTTTAAACATGCGCTGCATGAAATAACAATCCCTTCAACTCGTTCCGCATTATAGAAAGCAGTGAGCAATTTTTCCCTGTTCAAATTCCACAGGACTGCTGTGGTGTGCATTTAGACACCTGTAGCACATCCCTCCCAATTAGCTCTTCACGATGGGAGAATCCAGGCTCTGTGCCGAAGACATTCTGTGTCACTGCTCGCTGACATTGCCCTGCATCCACTTGCAGGCAGGAGGAGCAGAATGGCAAATGGCAACCTAATTGTGGGCTCAGTGGGGCACTGGGGTGATGGGAAGCACTTATTACTGCTTTTCAGTTACTCACCCTCTGTGATTTAATGTCATGGCTTTTTTCTTTGTGTATTAATTCATTTTTATCATCACTGAATTGCCCCTCAGCAGTCTGTGAGTGGTGAGACTTTCCCCAACTTACCACAGCCATTTTTAGCCTTTTCCAGCCCAACTTTATAATGCCAGAACTTTTTCTCATTTCATTATTTTCCCCATTTTCTCAACCACTTACTCAATAAATAGACTAGAAAACAGATGCAAGCAGTATGCCTCTTACATTAACACCTAACCTGTATTTCCTAGAATCTGCTTGGGGCTTTTGAGCACTTTCCATTATGATCAGCAAAACTGTCACCCGAAAATTTTATAGCAAAATGGTTGTATGTTTTGATTTGAGAAAAATGTCTACTGACTGTAAAGGGCAGAGGTGTGCAGAGGGGGAGAGCACTGCTTTAAAATACACCTTAAAATGACTTTGGAAGTCACAAAGTCCCTGGCTAAATAGACCATCGCGCTGTGAAGATCGAAGTGTCACAAAGGGCTCGAAGCTGCGCTGTGCCACCTGCAGCAGGGAGATGCCACGTCCCTGCCTCCCGCTCCTCTTCCTTTCCCCTCCTATCCTCATGCCCCGCACTCCCCAGGCATGGTCCCCGCTGCCACCTGGGCATTTTCCCACTCCAGGACCACAGATTTGAATCCCTGCAGAAAGCAAAGGTACTTGAAGTGAAGGCTCTCATTTCCTGCGGAAGTCCTGTAACCACCAGCTCATATGCAAAACAAAAGGCTGATATTTATACAACATTTCTTCCTTCGCTGGTTGTGCTTTCGAATGACAGTGATCGTGGCTCTGGCACAGCTCATGCTGGCCACCTGCACCGGGGAATCAGGCTCCACTCACGGGGCAATGCTGGCGCCTCTGGCATGGAGGCACGTGCCAAAGGAGCAGCCACAGGCCTTGGCCCTGCTCCTGTCTCAAAAAGCCTCCAGGCTGCACGTGGTACTTGGTAATGATGCAAACCACCTCATGCATGGAGCTGTGGCCGTCATGGCGAGGGAAACTACAGGTCCTCAGTTTTAGAAGTAAAAACCATCTCTGCCTGAGGGAGCTGGAGGATAGTGAAAGGGTGCACTGTGGAGCCAGATTTAACAGTTTCTGCCTTCAAATCTCCTGCTCTGCTTTATTTCCAAATTTCACCTCTGCCATAAGAATAAGCATCACCAAAGAGTACTGGAGAGCACAGGCACGTTATTTGCCAGTGTAAATAATGATATTACATCTCTCGCATTGGTTTATGTTTTACCATGGCTTCAATCAAGGGTATGATCTTATATGCCAGTCATTGCTGAACCAATCTTTTGCCTCTGACCCTTCCATTCTGGTAGGTATATAAAAAAGCCAGAATATGTTTTTGAGGGGATACAGACAAGTTCATGGGGCTTGGATCTCTTACCACAGATGGACAGTGTATGTAATAAAACATACAAGACATGCAAACTCTCTTTCACTTCCCTGCCACTTGGGCCTGAGCCCAATTTTATCCATAAAAACCTCCCTGTGGTTTTCAGGGTCTAGAACTTCTAGATTTAGAGAGTTTCTCAGCACCCAAAACTGATGCTGCGGAACTGAACTGGGTGAATCCCAGTGCCTAGAGCTGGTGGGCAGCAGAAGAGTGCCCCTGCCTCCTTCCCCTGCTGTGCACCTGGCCCTCGGAAAACCTGAAATACTTCCCTTGCCTCCCCCTTCAGACATGCATACAATTGCTTTCTAATATAACATTCACCCCTGCAATTAAATAGCTTGAAAACTACCTGAAATTACCATGGAACAAAGCCTGGTTAATGAATTAACTTCTAAGCTGAACCCTGCGGCTTTCATGATCTGAAAAAATTAGTACAATAAAGGCTCTTCTTTGAAGACATTATCATATTTGCGGATAGGGTATATAACAGAGAAGGCCTCAGGTGCCAGCAGGAAGCTCTCTAGAAGACAGCAAAGGGGAAATGGAGGGAGTGGGAATACCCCAGACGCAAACTCTGGAGAGGAAGCAGCAGTGCAGAAGGTGCTGCAAGCAGGAGTGAGACAAATGAGGTGTGGGGCTATGGTGGGCTCACTTCACCACAATTTTGAGCCCCAACTTACCACTCCTGCCACCTTCTTGCCCTCTCACCCAGCAGCTCCCATCACCTTCCACCCAGCTCCAAGCTTGGCCACACGTGGGAAGCATTGCCTGTTGCCTCCCCATCTGCAGTGGAGCCCTGTCCGCTCCCCACCTCCAGACCTGCGGGGTTAGACCAGAGGCAGCGGGTCCAGGACACTTCAGGTCCCCATGGGCCATGGCCCCCTGGTAGCACCCAGCCCTGGCACCAGGCTGCTGTCCCTACCCACGGCACCAGCTCGCCACATCCCGAAATGTCCCTGGGGCACTTGGAGCCAGAGGAGAGCCCTGCTCTTATCCAGTGGTGGCTGGGAAGGGCAGGAGTAGGGGGAGGTGACTTCTTCCAGCCAAGTAACGTCTAAGCCACCTTCTTGCTCTGGGCTGTCTCTACCTATTCTAAGGGTGAGAGAGGACCAGGGGGATAGTACAGGAAACAGACATACTTGTGGTTTCTTTTAATTTACAAGCATCACCATGGCAAGTTTCACACCTGAAGAGCAGTTGCAGCATTCTGGTTTCCCCTCGTGCCAGCAGGTACAGTAGCGCTGTGCACCTCGTGCTGCAGCCAGCCTGGGGCCTTTGACCTTGGTGCCCACAAGCGAGAAGACCCACCAGCTCCTCACACCAACCTGAGCACCGTGGTGCTTGAGACGGACAGCCAGCTGTGCTGATGCTCACTGGGAGTCACACCAGTAGCTCATCTGCAGCATGGCAGCTGCAAGACTCCAAGGTGGAGAGCTGTAGCCCTGCTGCAAGCATGTGGCCAAACACAGAAGGAAAGGATATTTATGGTCAGAGGGATCTGAAAGGTATGTGCCCCACAGCCTGTTTGATCCATGCCCTTCCTAACAGCTACCTGTGCTCCTTCTGAGCAGGACTTACCTCCAAGGTATACATCTATCCTGCTGGCTGCTCCCAAGGAGGAAGTCTCATTACAGACACAATCCCAACAGAGAGGCCAATACACTTTACATCACTTCTGGAAACAGAGTTTTATTAGGCATAACCTGTTGATACTCCTCTGCCGCCCACATCACCCTACGTACATTTTACATTATAGAATCATAGAGTCACAAAATGGTTGAGGTTGCCAGGGACCTCTGGGTCCATCTGGTCCAACTCCTGCTCAAGCAGAGCCACCCAGAGCAGGTTGCCCAGGACCATCTTAATTGGACTGTCCAAGGAGGGAAACTCTGCAACATCTCCAGGCAGCCTGTGCCACTGCTCAGTCTCCTGTATGGTACAGAAATGCCTCATGATGTTTAGACAGAGCCTCCTGTGTTCCAGTTTGTGCTCACTGCCTCTTGTCCTTGCACTGGGCACCAGTGAAAAGACCTGGCTCCATCTTCTTTGTGCCTTCCCTTCAGCTATTGACAGATGTTGATAAGATCTCTCCGAGCCTCCTCTTCTCCAGGCTGAACAGCCCCAGCAGTCCCAGTCCCCCTCCACCAATAAGGGACCTCTTTTCCAAATCAATATGAGGGATTTCTACATCCCATGTCAGATAGCATTTCTTGTCCTTTTAGACTGTCTTACTGTTGGTGCATTATTGGTGTTAGCTATAAAAACATTTTCTAGAAAAATACTCTTGACAGTTGTACTTATTCTGCAGAGCCTGACATGCTAGTGAGAACAGTGTGACACATCACAGTATTGGGCAGTACTCTGAACAGCAGAGCCAGCAAAGCATACTCCCAGGCGTCTAAGCAGAGGCTGAGCTCCGACCTTCATTGTCCGTTATCCAGCAGGGCTGAGCAGGCAGAGCAGCTTTTCCATCAATATGGATGTCATAGGCTTGTGCTACATGGTCAGGGTTCAGTCCTTCAGGGGAACAATGCTACCCCGACTCACTGCCATGGCTGCAGTGCAGACTTTCCCAAAAACCAAGCTGTAGGAAGGCAGGATGAACAGGGGAAGTGTCCAAGCAGAAACCCTAAGGCATACATACATTACATGCAGTGTATACACAGGTAAAATGGAGCAAAATGCTTTAAAAAGGGAACGGGGCTGAACCTGAATGCATTTGATATCAAAGTCTGGAGATATGGATCAGAGCAGTCTCCTGAGGGACACAGTGGAAACTCCCATCACCAGGAATAGATAACTAAGATAGAAACAATGACAGAAGTGTCCCAGCACCAACAGACCATGGATGCTTGGAGTCACAGCAGAAGCACTGTGGGAGAACAGAGTACCAGTTTGGAGTACTTTCAGTATGCAGTACCAGAACTGAGTACTTTCCACAAGAAAGGCAACTATTTTGCCAATGCTTCCCAGCATCTCCATGCACACTTTTGCTGGGAGGGAGCATTTCCCACAGCCCAGACAACACAGGGGAGCCTCGGGCCAGGAGCGAGCTGGTTGCCTTATCCCCACAAAAGGGAACCCACTCACAGGGCATGCTGGACTTCTCCCTTCCTGCTACAGGCACTTCCTCCAGGGAGGGAGATCAGTGCCTACATATCCAGAAGGTCCCTCAAGCAGCAATGTGGCCTTTACCATTTTTAGAAAGTCCAGCCCATTCTGTTCCATATCTGCAGCTCCTACAGCGGTGCTGCATAATCTGTGCCAGCAGGGACCCAAAAGACCACACTTATTATAAACCTCTAGTATTTCTGAGTGCTGCAAATCTGCCTGGCACTGAAGCACAAGAGGAATCTTCTGTGCTAGGTCTCCAGTTTGGTCTCTCCAGCTTTCACAATGTGGTAAATGGAAATAATCAATCAGTTCATCCAATGTGAATCCAGTACTGGGCCAGTCAAGATTTACCTTGAGTAATACAAGCAAACAGGTATTGACTGATAGGCTCACTTGCATTTAAAGACAGTAAAATAATATTTTTTTAAAACATTAGAAAATCTAAAATGTTGAAATGTTTTCTGTTCAGTTTGTTAACAATTGTGTTAACAGTATGTTAATTTTGCTCCTTAAAAATAAATTGTAAGTGATTCATTTCAAAATAGGGAAATTTCAGTCAACTCAGCTAAAGTTAAGAGCTTGTTTTATAAAGGCAAATGCTAAATACAGAAGTATCATTTTTGAAAATGCCTTATTTACAAAGAAAGAAGTAAAACTAAGATATATTTTGCATTTCAGAAAAAATATATATATATATATTTAGTCCTCCAAGATACCTGCTGCAAAGACAAATGAAACTAACTTTATCGTCTGGACCACACTGTCTCTAGTCAAAGAGAAAAAGAGTTCATTGACTCTGAAGATAAATTCTGATGAAGCAAGAATAAAATGAACTAAGTTCTGCTCTCAGACCTCTCTCTTTTTATCACTATTCCTTTTTCTTGCTCTAGACTGGAGGGTCTGAAACTGTTTCCGTCAACTGTTTCAGCACAAACAATTAAAACTTTAGCCTCATTAGTGATGATGCAAGTGATGACAAAGCAAAGGGAATGAAAATGGAATTTTAATGGTCAATTTAAAAGGGAATTACACCAAGAAGCTGTAGTCATGTTGTGGAAACACTATTGTATTACATGGTGTGGGCACCACCTCCAGTCTTAGCATCTTGCTGCTTCTGATCCCTTCACACCTCAAATTTTAGTTCAGTTTCTGAGCAGAGCAGCCAGGTGAAGCTGAGACTTACTCACCCAGCAACTGTGGGGTCTAGCAGGTCCCATACAGGAATGTTGACATAATGACCAACTGCAGTTGCACTGTAGTAATGTAGCCCAGCTTTATAAACTCCCTTATCATTTACGCAAAACAGATAAAATTATTGCCTTCTTTGAAACATAAGCCATTTCCCTCCCACCCCCTCCTTCCAAACCCTTCATGTCATTGGAAGGTCTCACATTGGTCCCCAAAGAGGCTCCCAAGGAGGCTCTTCCTCTTCTCCCTTAGCGGGAGTCCAGGCCACTCTCCTCTGAGCCACTGAGGGCTTTGGTCTTAATCCGGAGTTTGTGAGGCAGGGCAGAATAGCTTCGGCCCTTAGGATGATCTTCTGAAGGGCAGGGCAAGCTATATGGGGGTAGGGAAGTTTTGGGCACTTGCTGCTCATCATCTTCATCTGAGACAGCTGTGGTGCCCTCCTTGTTCACCTCAGCTGGACTGGGAGAAGGGGACAAGAAGCAGGCGCTTCCTGAGAAAGGCAAATGGAAAGAATATTTGTTGGGGCAGTTGTAATCGAGGAAAGGAGAGCAAATTGTGGATCTGAAGGCTGAATCAAGTCTCTTTGGCTGGTGAAGGTCAGGTGTGTTCATAGGAACCGGCTTTGCATCACAGCCAAGGATGTTGCTGGATGGGTCAAAGGTTTTGCATGAAAAGTCAGCTTGCTCCAGCACCTTTGGCACAAAGCTCTTTGATGTGAAGAGGCAGGAATCTCCAGCAAAGGGCTCCACCTCGGGGAATGGGGAGGCTATTTTGTGCCCTCTGAAATAAATTCCCAGGAAGTCCTGGAGGGAGCAGCCCTGGTAGGTGCTGGTGTCTGGGCTGATGAGCCCAAAGCGCAGCTTCAGGGACAGCAGCTCTGTCCTGAGGATGGCGTTCTCCTCACTGAGAGCAGCCAGCTGGCTTTCCATGGCAAAGTCATTGAGACGCCTCTTCTCCCGTGAGCGCTTGGCCGCCTCATTGTTCTTGCGCCTCTTCTCCCAGTACATGTTGTCCTTCTTCTCATCTGGCATGAACTCCCGCTTGCGCCGGGAGGGCCCTCTCACCTTGCTGTGGAGGAGCTTTTCCTTGCTGTGCTGAAGCGCAAGATCACTGATGGTGCTCAGCGGTGTCATGAAGTTGTCCATGGTTGCCAATACCACCTCGGTTCTGCCAGAATTAAAACATAAAACTATTACCACTAAAGATGCTATTAATGAATACCAGTGAATAAATTAACATAGTCATACAACTTTTTTCTGTGTTAGTCACAGCAGAACACTGAATAGAGCGAGCACATCAATGCACTTAAATTTCAACAGTGTCCGCAAAGTCCACCATGGTGTACCCAAAAAACACATACAATTGAGAGAGTTAAAGAGGTTACTTTTTGCTGACTCCGTGAACAATCACAAACACTGTGCCTGACTTCAGTCAGGATATCAAAAATTGCTCGCACATACTACTAATCTCTCACTGATCTCCCACTGCCTTTGCATTGGAAGTCAGCCTCCTTTCCCCTGTTTTACAGATAAGGAAGGTTCAGGAAGGAGAACTGATTTGCCTTAGTCATGTGCCTTAGTAGCAAGACAGTAGGATGAAACAGGACCGCAGATCAAGTGCATCTACTCAGTCCCAAATATTCCTCAAAATCCCTAGTCTTACTCTGGAAAGCTAGATTTGAGGATGTTTGTTATTTTGATAGGTCTGTAAGCAACTGTGGATGAACACAGAAAGTGTGGTCTAGAAGCTACTTGTACTGTTGGCACAGCTGTCCACAAAAGTCTCCATCTGAACACAGTGACCATGGTACATTGCTGACTACAGAAAGAAGCTAGCAGAGAAGACCAGTGATGCAGTCTATGTTGGAAAATTAAATTAATAAGAGATCACAGGACAACTGCAGACAGTTGTCACACTGCACATCCACACCTAAGCTGTAAGCTTGCTGTAACACAGGGATCTTCCAGGAAAATCAACTCAGCCCTCCTGCCCTGGGAGGGATTGTGTTGATCAAGTGTCAATGTCGAGAAGTAAGCACCTGCATGTGGTTCCTTCAAACACCCTCTGTACCTCACAGACACCTAGACAGGGAGCTTAGCATGAGATGCTTCTCACCCTGAAGGTTTCACATACTATCAGCTGAACTCCCTGGGATGTTGTCTACTGCCTGTAAAAGAGCCCAGTGACTACTTATGGTTTAGACCTGCAAGCACCTTAGGTCAGGTGAGAAGAATCACATCTTGTGAACCTAACAGAAGTTTTGGGAAGCTGCTTTGTGGAATCAAGAGGAAACATTTTTTTATAACAGCTCTACAGGATGGATGAGGAAGGAGCAGAGGAAGATCCAACTCAGAAATGCTCCACTGAAATACTTCTCAGAACCTAGGTCCATTCTAATAAAAAGCTGGGCCACAGGGAGCAGCCACTTTGATTGTTGATTAATGCACCAAAGCTTAGGTATTTGCCATATTTCCATCCCTAAGGAACCTCATTTTAGCCTTGTGACTACATGATGTTGGGACCCACTAAAACCAAAGTATAAAAAATGGCTGAGATGCCCTCCACACTGTCTGGCAGGTTGGAGTACACTTCACTAGTACTGCAATGCTCTCATGGCTTGCCACGTAGCTAGAACAATAATACTAGCTGTTTATATAATTGCGAAGTGCTTTTCTGAGTCATGGGCAGAACATCACCAAGGTTCTAGACAGAGTTGGTCAGAGTGCTGGGGAGTGGAGGGCTGGCTGACATTTTCAGCTGAAAAATTTCCCTCCCCCTTAGAAAAAAAAATGTTTCTGTCTGAAAATTGCCAGAACTCCGAGGAAACAAAATCAGCTTAACACCCATTATTCAGTTTTTAGCCAGTAACATTCAATTTGAGCAGTTTTATCTTTCAAACAGCTATTTAGGAATCAGATTAAATGTCCATATTCAGAGGAATGGCTAAAGCAAGAAGGCA
Organism: Heteronetta atricapilla; assembly: GCA_011075105.1. Lineage (NCBI taxonomy): Eukaryota > Metazoa > Chordata > Aves > Anseriformes > Anatidae > Heteronetta > Heteronetta atricapilla. The sequence continues at coordinate 5,243,800 of CM021758.1, forward strand.
AACTCTTTTAGAAAGCCTGGGCCATATATGTTAGTGTCATCAGATGTCATAAGCCTGTGAAACTCTGTCATGTGACCTTTCTGAAAATCAACACTTCTAATAATCAGTATGACTATTAGCCAACATTCTTACTAAATCAATTAGCTACATGAGTGACATGATTAGCTTTTTCCTTGGTGATAATCAGCTACAAGCAAATAGAAAGATGTGATTCAAAATCTTTGAGGGCACATCACCTTGTCAGGGATGGTGTGTTGCTCAGAACACAGAAGGGAACTTATTCAGTGAAGGACCTACAGAGTCAGAAACAATAAAGAGCCATGATTGGGAACTTCATTTGCTCTGCACAAGCATTCACATCGGCACTAGCCAGAAAAGCTCATGTATCGGTGGAAAACATAATTCCTAAACACTGTCCAATTGAAATATGTTTGGAGTCTTTTGAAAATTTCCAGTGTTCTTCACTTTCCAAGTATCATGTAAAAGACCGCATTTGAACATCTTGTTTTCCAAGAGTGACTATTGATTTCTTAAGAATCCAACATCAGAAGTCATAAAGAGGACAAAATGTTTGAAGCAAAATACTCTTTTTGCTTACTTGCATAGCACCACGATCTTTGTTTTCTTGCACAGCACTCACTGAAAATCATAACCCTTTTTAAGGTATCTCAAGCTAGCACTCAACAGTGAGGCATTAAAGACCACTAGAGGATTTCGAAAATCAAGCAATGTGTGAATGTAGATAAAGGAGTTCCATCACATACACAAAGAGTTAAATACATATCATACAGCAGAAATGTGAACAATGAACCTAAAAATGATAAACTTCTGCAGAAACTATTTGATTATGTATTTTGTTGCTTGCAGGCAAAATATCTGCTCTTTATTTTCACAGATTTAAAGACCTTCAGTATTGGCAGGTTGTCATCTACTATGATCTCTGCACAATGCAGACCTGCAAAATAGACAAATCCACATCTAACTGCTGTCCTAGTTTGTTCAGCGTGACTAGAGCTCTTTTCTGGTTTAAATCAGGACAAGTTCCAGAAAAGTACACTCTGTCCAAATCAGTGTGATTTTGTAATTAAATACATTTGGAATGCATTTGTTTTAATTTAGCTGTAACTCTTTGACATCTCAAACACAGTGCAAAGGTTCTGAGGGCAACTAAAGACCAAAACAAGAATCTCCTTTAGCATGAATATGTTTGGGGTAATTTCTCTGGTTTTTGATCAAAATTACTCTTGATGTCAAAGTATCAAAGGGAGAATTTCAATGAGTGTACCTGTGGTTTCTGACAGCGTCAAGAGGCAGAAATATGCTATTGTTTCGGTGCTTAATCACTTACCAGGAATTTTTCAGGTTGGTATTTGACGTGACTTCTTTGTTGAATGAGTCAAAGATGAACAGGTGGCTTTTTCACTGTGTAAACTTATCACCCACATTGGGCGAAGTAGCTTGTCTTTTCCCTGTCCGTCTCTTGCTCCTGGTGCCTGTCCTTATGAGATCCTATAAGAAGTTTCAAGATTGCTGTAACCAACACTCATTGTTCAACATGTCTGGGAAGCACAGGAAATAAAAGGGACACAAAAGAGTTATTTATGAGACAGAACAAAAAAGTAACCAAAAAAATGAGCTTTTTCTTCCAACAAATTAATCTCAGCACATCTGTTCAACCCTTTGCACATTTGTTTAATCACTCACACTTCGATGCATTCTACCAAGGTGGGAGTTTCCTGACGATTTAATACTGCCCAGGTGGAAGCAAATGGGAGTGAAGCAGTGAGAACTGAGGGCTGAGTCCAGGAGAAGAAGCAGGAGTCAGACCAGAGGCATGGCTGTACCTACCTGGAGGTGGGGAAGGTTTGGGGACTGTTTGGGTGAGAAGTGGGAGGTAGGGGAAGTTCTTATCGGAGGCAGGATCTGGCCTTTTAAGGGCAAGGATTGAAGGCCTAGATGGGCCAACATGTGAAAGCATCAAGTCTGAGGCCACAAAGCCTGAAGTCTACCTGTTATTTATGTCTGCAGCCCACAAAGTCACACATATACCCACACAATATTTGTCTTGGGAGTCTTCATGAGTGCAGACTCCATCAACCAAGCACAGAAGGTGTCACACAGCTTGTAGCCACAAGAAGTAGAAACATTAATATTAGTAATGATGGTACATGCACATTATGCAACAAATGTTTTGTAAGGTGCATTGGTATCTATTTTTTCTGTGGCAATCACTTAACGACATTCTGATATGTTTAAGTCTTGGCAGGACAACAGACATGCTACGAGAAGCATGGAATGGAAGAGAAAGCACCAAAAAATGGATGGAAAACAGTGATGTTGTTCCTTCACTTTTCACTTCTAATTTGCACTAAAGCTGCTAGTTCAGTTCACACAGAACATGTTTCTGAAGCCCAGTCACTGGACAGAGCAACAACTTTTCTAGTCTCCTACTTTTCTGAGCAGACAGAAAGCAAGCTACATTTTTATGTAAAGACTTTGAAATACATGCATTAAAAACTATCCTCACCACCTCTACAATGCATCTGATTAGTTTTGGTGCTTTCCAAGGACAGGAAAGTTGATGAACTCAGCAAGAATTTGCCTCCAGGATTAAATATCTCAATTATCGTTTGAGTCTGTATGGGACAGAAAAGCTGCAGGGGACACTCACGGCTGCACAGGGCTGAACATATAATGTCTTGGTGTAATGCCAGTGCTAAACCATTTACATGTCTGTGAAAACATGAGCATGTTACACTGCGGTTTTTGTACATGCACTCGACATGATTGAAAGACCCTCACTTCTGGTAAAATGGCTTTTAGTCTGCTAACAGAAGGCCATGGTAGGGCTCAGGCTCCAGAAGTCTGGTTCAGATGCAACTCTCCTTCTTTCTCTTATCTCCACCCTGAGCAGCAGCTCAGAGCAGACTCTGATGAACTGTACTTTCTAGAAGGCTGTACAAAGTCCTCCAGCAAAAATACGTATCTAACAGGAACTGCTTTACTGCAGATATACACGATGATACACACTTTTCTTTAAACAAAACACACTGCCTCATAAAATACTGGTGAATCTCACTTTTTTTTGTGATCATAAATTAAGCTCTCAACTCCCAAATTATTTTATTCTTTTTCCCGAGGAGGCAATTAAATTTGAATAGTTCCAGCAAAAGGCAACCAGAACAGGCATAGATTTAAAATAGTTTCTGTATACAGCAATGCTAATTCATTATTTCTTAAGAATAAAGATCATGTGCTGGAGTTATCAAGCAGTGGATATCAAAGAAAGAAAAGGAAGCACGTCTTCAAGAAATGTAAAATTTAAATGTGTATTTCATTGCCTTGGGATGGTGTGTCAATCAAAAATAAAAGTGGAATCAAAAAAAAGATAAGACAAAAGATCACACCAGGCAAATCTTTGAACTGACACAATCTAATTTTTCTTATACTCTGAAATACCAGGTAAATTTGAGTATTATATAAATTTCCAGTGAGTGTGTTATAGCATTTGTAGAATAGAACCGTAGCTGTGGGTCTCTCATCTTCTCTTTGAATTACAACAGAGAATGAGCCAAATCTCATACTAAATTCAATCATTTTAATAAAGTGAATATTTATATTCTATTCTTTTCAATTTACTAATTTTTAATGTACAAATCTAGATGTTACTGCTTCTCATATGACTTCCCTTTCTGTAAGTTGCAGTCTTTTTCTTAAATTTTCACGTCCAATTTTTTCCCCCTACTTAAATCACAAATTCTATGTAAATATCTACAATCATCAATTATGTTTTTGATCTTGGTGTCATTTATAAACAGTGCTGAGAGGGCTATTTTTAACCAAGAATACAGGAATTAAAGTCCAAGTATCTACATATATTTACTTTACAAAGGAAAAATCAGTGTAATTTAGAAGTGTACTTAGTGACTTAGTATAACTCTTCTGTGTTAGAGATTTCTTTACTCTGAAGTGAAAGTGTACTATTAAAAAACAACAACAACAACAACCACAAACAAGCAAAAGGTAATTCAAAATGATTCATTTGTCATGGTAGTGGTGAAGTCCTTCCCAAGACATGCACAGATCTCAGCACATATTCTTTACTTGATTTTAACTATAACTTCTAAAACCAGAAAAAAAAAAAAAAGAAGAAGAAAGCTCCCACAAGAAGAAAGCTCCCACTGTTTTGTTGTTGTTGTTGTTGTTTAAATAAACACATAATTCTGCTACACAATTAACTACCCCAGTGAAAATTTTCAAACTTTTCATCAAGTTTGGATCAAACTTTTATTTCCAACTTCCTTACTGCACATGATTCGGCGCCCATATACATAAAAGGCAATCCACAGGAACATCACTGGTGTTTACTCTAACTTTATCATAGTTAAACTGGGAACAGAATTTAGGGTTGAAGGAGTTTAAACTGACACAAAGTTTGAGTCATGCTGCCCTTGCTTTATGATGATATAAATTAGCTTGACAGTCGCCCATATTTTCACTCTTATATTATGTCAGCTTAAACTAAATCAGAACTCATTTGCTAATCTCAAGATGGTCTACTGCTTAAAGTGTCTAACCCACAGGAATTATTCAGAATGTACCCTGATAAAATGAGATAATAAACAGGCCCTGGTGAGCATGGCACTATTTACAATAGAAACCCTGAAAACTGCTAGCAGGAACACCATGCGGTACAAACACTGCACTGTAAGCACCTTAGTAAACAAGTTTTGGTCCCCTCCACTGCTTGTGCTGTGGTTTGGTAGTATCTAACAATGCTCTCTAAACTTACCAGCCTATTCTAGATAAAAGGATATCATTCTAATTACTCATATTCCTGATTATTTCACATTCACACTAAGGCAGCAGTTAGCAGGTGCTATTGAGGAATAGATATTACTCATTTTTTGCATTTCAATGGGAGATGACTTGGTCTATTAACTGAAACGGACAGAGAGGGAGAAAACAGAGCAGAAGCTACCACTCTGCATTCCTGAGCTTCAGGATGAGTGCTTCTGTGGTTAGTACTGGCAGAATCATTCTTGTTTGTGAAGCTTTACACTCAAATTTAGAACAAAACTATCTAAGGAACAAATAGAATATGCCAAACCCATATATCTGCTGCATATCTGTTTTGAAAACACCCAAATGAGTGTTGGCTAACACTGCCAAAGGTTGCTGCAAGTCTGTCAATTGTGATATCTTTACAGAGCCTCAAAACTGAGCATTTTCAGCATAAGGGCCAGGTGTTCTAAAGCCTGGTTTCCACAGAAGCTTTGTACTCAACTGGGCACTTGTTTGAATATCAGATTCCAGGACCCTGTAAGGATTCTCTGGAGTCAATCACTTTTAAAACCTGGACACAGCCTCTGAGTCTGTAAGGAAAACTTGATTTTCAGGGGTCTGAAAGATATATTTAATTGTGTACTAAAATTCTAGGCTCAGAGAGATTAAATCATTGCTTTTGGGCCTTAATCACAACATGGTGTGTTAGGGTTGATTTGTAGTTTTGTCTTTTGGTCTTGAGGTATGAGACTTCAAGCAATGTGAACCTACCCAAATTTACCAAACTACCTGCAGCCAAAGTGCAGGTTCTTACAGCTTGTCCGCTGTATAAACCTTCCTCGATTCCATTACTTGCAGTCAAAGCCCATACCACTGTGGAAGCTGCACTGCCCATGGTAACTAGCCTCAAAGCTAGCTCAGGTATTGCTCTGTGTTGAATAAACTGACCTCTAAATTTTAACGTGGGTCTACAATGGATATTAAGGCTGGAAATGCTCTGAAAAACTCTTAAAACCGCAAAGTTACTTATGATTCTTTGCAAGCTACAGTTTTGCAGTTCTTGGTCTGCAAATCCCTTGGTGTGTGGTGCTGGTGAATAAAGAAATCTCCAAAGTTTGTTTCCATCCAGCTTGCCTCTGCTTCCAAGACACCTGCACCCATCACACCACAGATCAGGATTATACTAAGTGCATAAATGTTCTTTTTTAATGTTTTTGTTTGTTTGGTTGGTTGGTTTGTTGTTTGTTTTGTTGTGTTTTTTTTTGTTTGTTTGTTTGTTTGATGTTTTGTTTTGTTTTTGTTTTTCCCTGGGAAACCACCTTAAAGAAACTCCTTTTATTTAAAAATCCTTAATGAAGCCTAAGCATTTTTTTTATTGTCTGGACGGAGAGCATCATTTTTTCAGCAGACTGTGCTTGGCTGGGATAGTTTACTTGAATTCTGAAAGATGGGATTCTGAAACTCAAGTGTTGCAGCAGAAGGCAGAAAATCAGTCAGTATTTTCAGAACATTTTTGTTGATATTTTTAAACAACAACTGAAACTTTCTTTGGAAAGCAAGCTACAGCTGAAAAACAGGGTGGATCTGAGTATTTTGTAGACATGTTTAAGTTGTCTTATTCCTTCAGTTTTAGCACTGAATAGGTGGACCCTGCTCCTATATATATATAAAGCATATATATATAAAGCATATATAAAGCATATATAAAGCATGAATAACTGTATTGTGCCTTTTCCACTTGCCAGTTCTGCACCACACAGTGCCTGGTAGCACAGAGGTATCTGAGCTATTTCATTTGGATGCAGTGATGCTGAGACAGACCAGAGTTCCCTCAAGCTAACTTAGGTCAACAAGATCATTTACCCTACCAAGGCACAGACACATTAACTACTGCAACTTGTGAATCAGCAGTAAACTGAAGCACATTCAGAGAGCACCGATTTGCAGGACCAGACCTCATACTGTATCAGATCTGTGTCACATCACTTATAGTAAAGCAATAAATAAAACATAAGAAGATTATGCCACATAGGGGTGTGGACGGTGGGTGTGAATCTCTTAATTCTTGTGTGTGAAGGTTTTATGTGGCCTTCTATGCTACCAGGATGGTGGGGCTACATTTACCTTGGTGTAACTCTGGAGCAGGCCTTTCACTTGCACTGCTATTGGGAGTCGGCCCGGCAGACACTGGAGGTGGATGTCCACAAGCGATGTGCTGCTCGTAGGACGTGCAGCCCTGCACCACTCTCCGCCTCACTCTGCCCTACCCAGGGATGGAAAATTCCATCTGGTTCATACTGAATCTGACAAAAACTGCTGTCACACCAACTTCTTTAAAATGAAGATCAATTCATGAAGATAAGCTCATAATTATCTGAAAGTTACCCCAGATGTTATGGCAATGCCTTGTCAAGAGGAAGAAATGAGAGGCAGACTAGACTAACAGGTAAGTCCCTTCCTCCCCGTAGCACAAGAATGTCATTGCAGGCTATGAAATCAATGAGTCCTGAGAGTGTGTTTAAAAGTAAGTGTAGGCTAAGAGCTTTTTATGTGACGAGGCCAGAAATGCTGGCTTAAGCAAAACTGCCACTGACTTTTGCAAGTCTGTGGCTTTCAGTCTTGGAAATGAGAAGTCAAGAAACATCAGAAAATAATTCAACACCTTTCTGATCTTTCCTAGACGTAATCAGCCATGGTTAGTAAGTCTTAAGGACATATGAAATCCCCATTTTAAAAGCTGTGAGCCATCATTTGCAAATGACAAACTCTTCCACTCCATGGACACTGCAAAGATACCACTGAAACGGAATTATCAACAATATTTTAGGAGGAAAAAAAAAAAAAAAAACCCTACTAAAAACAAGGACCTTCCCCTCATTTTTAAAAACCCATTCCCTATCAAACACCAGCCATAAGAAAAGATAGCCTTCTCCTGCAGCTGATATTCCTGACTCCTTTCTTCATCTTTTCATGCCAGAGATACACATATACAGCAGAGTGCCACAGTTTTGCTAACCCAGCAGTGTTGTCATCCAGATTCCAGCCCTAAGAAACAATTTTGTTATAAGTGAACAAACCTCAAATGAGCTCTCCCACTTGTTCTCTAAGTCTTTTACTTCTCCTAGCACCTCCAGGATGCAGGACTGATCACAGCAACCCTTTTAAAAACCTTCTTTACGATCCCAAATAAAACTAATTTAATTTCTTACCCTTCTGTTTCATAGTGAGAAATTGATACTCATAAAATAGAAAGCATTTTTTCTAAGGTGTGTTGAAGTAGCCCATCAGGAGTGGAGCATAGTGAGGACCACAGATTTCTGTGCATGGTATCTTTCTCATTGTTTTCTGGCAGGAAGACCCCCATCCCTGTGTTCTTTTGCAGTAGTCCTGTCAAAGGATCTGATGCTGTCTAAAAGCTCTCCTTTTTCTATTTAAAGGAAATAAGCCATCGCTTGTCTTGAAGGCTGCTGGGCCTCCTCCACTCTCTGAAGTGTGTGCAAAGGGCACCCACTGCAGAACGTGATCACATCTCTCATTCATTAACTGTTAATATCAAGATTTTCCATCAGAGGTTTCCCTTTCACTCTGCTATCACAGGAAATAAATGAAACTTTTGAAGATATTGCAAGACAGAGTCATGCATCGGCCACCTTCTGCATCAGTTTCTATAAGATACAGAACTGGTGGCAAACCCACTTCTACTAAAGATGAAACTCCTCTTTCAGTCCCAGCTCATTGAGTTTTTCTGTGCCCAAAGCAACAGGGTGCTTATCAGTGCTTTATCAGATTCAAAATGCATACTTCTGGGTAACTGAAGTGAAATGGTTATGTAAATTCACCTGGTGCAGTCCTAGAAATAATATTACTAGCTCAAAACTGATTGCTGCAGATTCTTTTTAAAATCACATGAAGAGATAAGGCTCTAAACTAGTATTGTATGAAGCTGAAGACAAACCTGGAGTGCCTCTACTAATGCTGTACTACTCCAGATTTCATCCAGAGCAGCAGGAAACAGCAGCCAGGCTATAATGTTTTGTACAGAAAATGGAAATACAAAATGATCTTTCTCTTCCATCCCTTGGGTCATTCCTTGCAACATTATTATACACGGTATGCTTTCACTAGACCAAAGCAATAGGAATTTCTGCTTAAACTTCTTGACCGCACAAGAAAATAGAGAAAGATACCCTTCCTTATCAAAACTCTAAGCCAGATTTTGCTGTTAATGGCATCTTATCTGACTTTCTGCTGCTAATTGCATCTTATCTGGTTTATTGAAAAAGATTTGATAAAGGAGGGAACTGAAACATCAATTTATCCAGAATTTGCTGCATACATTTCAGCTAGACACAACGTACTCACCGGTGCGTTTGCTCTTGCCAAGAGCTCTTTGGTCTGCAAGATGCCCAGGAGCACGGGAACAGTCCTCACCTCCCCAAGTGCTGATGCTCGGACAACACTTCACCCCCAGTCACCGTGGCCTCATTGGCATAGTAGCATAGCAAGAGCATGCGTCAAACCACTACTACACAGCAATCTAGCCAAGAGGTGGAGGACAGCACTGCAGCCAAGGGAAACTGAGTGAAATTTCAAGGTGTGTGAAAGGGCAAACAGCAAAAACTGGTGTGTGCTCTACAGGCTTGTATTTTAGTGAAACGGGTAGGGCAGGATGAGGCTGGGTCACAGAGTCCTTGCTTGCAGGTGGACAGATGTTTTAGTGTCCCCCAGATGAAAAATTCTTAAGCACAATAGGATTTTCATGATATTTGCTGTTTTTCTGGAAAGCCTCTGCTAGCTGTAGTTTCCTCATTAGGCAGGAATCTCAGCTTTTGAGAAAAATATGTTTAGTTCTTGTGGATGCAGACAAAGGATTAAAACTGCATCAGTGCTGAATTGCAAAACCAAGACAAATGGAAAACGTCCCTTCAACAACAACATCTAAAGCAACCCCATAAACAAAACAAAACAAAAACTAAAGCTCTTCATAATTCAATTTTACCTCTCAGCATAACTTGATTTGAGAGAATGAATTCTTAAATTTCTAAAAACATGCTGCAAAGAAGACACCTTTTTAAGTAAAAGCTGGAATGTTTTCATAAAATAGTTTATGATTTACAGTCTCTTTACTAGAGAGCGGCACTTCTCAGACATCTTAAAGGATGTTGCAATTTAAAGTGTTTTCCTTAAACAAAGTCTTTTAAGTTTGGCAAGAGAAATGTCAAAGTCTGGAGTCATTAGTCTTTTCTAAAGCACTGCCTGGTGCCTGCAGATTATTCCACTGATGCTGGCATTGAAGCCTTACTACAGTTTGTTACTGCAATAATTGTTTCTCATAAGCAGAGATGCTAGACATGCAATAACTAGCATGTAATACACTTATGAACTGTACTTTCCTTCTGCTGACAAATCTTTGAATGTTCCTACAAAATTTAGCCTGTTAAAAGCCACAGCACAGGAAATTTAAAAGTTATGGTGGTAAAAATTGACCATATCTAGGTATTTCAGAATTTTTAAGTCTTCTGTTCTGTATGAGACAGAAATGGCATTTGTTGCAAATAGTAACAGGAGGTTCCAACCTTCTGGTATGCCTCTCATGTCCTTCTGATAGGTTTCTTAGTCAATAGAGAGTTATTTACTGTCATATCTCTTTAAACCTTGAACTACCAAAGCAATGCTGGCTACTAATCTTTCTTTGGTATTATTCATTGAAGGGATTTTAAAATAATCTTGTTCAAAATTTTCACACTTCATATATAGAGTAGTCTTGGAGAGTACGTACTTGCATGTTTCGGCTACACATGAACAGACCATCATCGTTCACTCAAAGCTTCATTCTCCTCCACCCCACTAAAAAGAATGCAGCAAACTCAAATTTCACATTTTATTCTGCTCAAACCTCTGAAATCATAACATATTTGATTTTGCATATTTCATCAGTAATCACAGCAAGGAAAATGCATGTAATAGTCCCATAAAATCCATAGAGACTTGGGGTGCAAAACTTGCTCTCAGATATCATTATTCCCTTTCTACAGGAGGCACAAACCTGCTTCCCAGATCTGAATTCTGTTATAGAGTTATCAGCCATACAGAGCAGAAGAAATGTTTTAGCTGGGAGTGTAAAAAACATCCAAAATAGTTTTTCCTCTCTCTGAAGTTACAGTATTGATCTCTTACACCGTCTGCACGACTCTTACCCTCTTTTTATTTAATTTATATACCCGAATTCCCTCTACAGTTGTAAACTGCAGCTCACGTTGGAATGAGCTACATGTGAGATGCACACAGAGTTCTTTCCATGACCGATCTGAACATCTGCAAAACTGTTTCTATGAGCTTCAAGAAAGCATTTTGTTTTTATCTGAAATTAAATGCTTCAGGATAGTTAACCATTCTTCTTTCTTAAGGAACTGAAAGAAAGCATTTTGTTTTTATCTGAAATTAAATGCTTCAGGATAGTTAACCATTCTTCTTTCTTAAGGAACTGATTAATTTCTACATGAAAATGACTGTTTGGAATGAAAATTCATAACATTTGGCTTTGCAAGTCTGAAGTAGTTGTTTAGAAGCATTTTTAATGTTCCTAGGAGCAGCTCCCACTTTTTTAGTCAAAATTATTTGTCAGTGAAACTCTTTAAAAAAACAGTTTTAGGGTTACTAGTATGTCATTGCTTTTTGAATATAGTATTTAAAAAAAAAATACCCAGTTGTAATCTGTAAGGTCTAAAAATACCCAAGAGCTGATTTCCTTTCCTGTCTTCATAGTTATTAATATACTGTCAAACAATACACATGCACATTATGGTGTAGGTAATGTTAGTTTAAATGTTCTTAAATTAAGAGTAAACCTTGAGAACTGGTTGCTTCTGCTAGTCCAATCTTGCTTCCTAAAATCTGTAATGACAAAAAATACAACTTGCAAAAACAACTAAAACAATCTTACTCCCATTTTCAAAAGTAACCTGTGAAATTCAGGAGTGAAATCTACAAAGAAAGTAAATGGGATTTGCTTCTATAGTAGCAGTTTCAGATATCTACAATCTATATCTACAACATCTACAGTGTTCTAAAATTATTGAGTAATATAGGTATCTAAATCTCACTGAAACTTAATGAGCCCTCTAAATCCAAGGAACTGGAAATATGAGTTGTCTTATGATGCAAGAAATCCCAGAGCCAATTGGGAATGGAGGTGACCTGCTGTATCAGGTACAGGGACTGAGTACAAGAAGTGGAATAGGTATCCAAAGGCCAGGAGGTAACAGCACAAAGTATGAAAGATAATTAGGAAAGGTTAGAGCTGATGCTTTAAAATCCTTTTGTAAACCTCATCAAAGTGCTCTGCTAAATGCTTAAATCCAAGGAGATTTTGCAAATTTGACTTTTAAGGAAAAAAGCTTTCTTTTTCTATTTCAGATTAGCACACGTCACTGGTACTGAAAGTCACTGAATGTGAGAGAAAACTGAGTTCCTCCCACAATCTTAGTTCATTTATTTAATGACAAAACTTTTCAGGTAATCTCACCAAAAAAAAAAAAAAATCTTCAGAAAGAGTTCTTCAGCATACGTGTGATATTGATTTACTATTACCAAGTATCTGCTAGCAGTAACAAGACTCTAGCTGGAACTGCATTTTATGTTGCTTATATAAATAACCAAGCGATTATGAACAGCAGATTGAGGTTTGGCAGATTTGCAACATCCAGATAGATACACATCTCTGTCATATATGAGTGTCACTTGCTTTTTCAACAAATACACACTGTCTCAGTAACTTGCATTTTATATCTACAATCTTGCCCCTTATGTAGAAGGGGAAATTTGGTTAATTCCACAGAATTCAGGATGGCAGTTTCATTTTCTTTTGCAACTCAGCTTTTCTCTCTAGAGGTTTGTCTACTGTGTATTAACTTACGATGACTATAAAGTATGAAAAGAAACCTATTTTTGCATTAGACAGAAAGCAAAGACAGGGCTACTGCTATTACAGGGACCTGAAAAGATTTGAATGCACCATGATTTCTGTGTGGTAAGGGATGCTCGAGGTACCTGAGGGAGCACCCTTGTGTGATAGGTGTCCCAATTACTCCAAGACAGCAGGACCTCTCTGTGGGAGCACCTCAAAAGACCAATTGACAGTACATCCTCAGTTGCCCTGTAGTTTAGCTGATGGTAAGCACAGTTAACAAGAAACACTGGGGATATTTCCACCTGCAGCAGAGCAATTGCCGTGTTTTGGAGTTCACTGGAAGCCAGTAGGAAAAGTGTCTTCGAGGTACAGACTTTGGTTTTTTTCTTACTTCTCTGTAATATTCAGTTCTGGCTGCAGATTTCTCCGCCATTTTAAACTGCTTCTAGCACCAAAGACTGCCCTTGAAGTGGAAGTCTGTGAACCTTCTAAGTTCATGACTATGGCATTCTTTCCTCTCCTGAATTAATATAATTAAAATACTTAATGTTTTATCTTCTTCACTGTAAAGTTTTTTTTGCTGCCACAAAATAAGGATGGTGAATCCTGGATAGAAAACCAGCTGCTAAATATTCCCTTTCTTCACATAAAAATTTCATGACAGGTGTCAGCTTTAAAATTCAAAGCCAAAACTACTTCACCACAAGACTGAGAAATAAAACACAGTAACTTTACACCTTCCTTCAGGTATAATAAATATACATCACCTGACACCTGCCTTTATAGAAATTCCCTCTCAGTCTTGTGTCTTTGGAATCGTTCTTTCTTTCTTTCTTTCTTTCTTTCTTTCTTTCTTTCTTTCTTTCTTTCTTTCTTCTTTCTTTCTTTCTTTCTTTCTTTCTTTCTTTCTTTGTCTTTCTTTCTTTCTTTTTTCTTCCTTACTTCCTTGTTTGCTTTCCTTCTTTCCTTCTCTCTTCCTTTCTCTCTTCCTTCCTTCCCTTCTTCCTTCTTTCCTTCCTTCTTTCTTTCTTCCTTTCTTTCTTTCTGTCTTTCTTTCTTTTCTTCCTTCCTTTTCTCTTTCTTTCTTTCTTTCTCAAACTTGTTTGAAAAGGAGAAGTCTGAGTAGAGGGGGAAATGACAACAAACCCTCCCCATCTTTGAAATGAGATGCAAAAGCTATTTCAAAGCAAGAGAGGAAAAGGCATGTCCCCAGAAGTTTTGTGAACTGAAGAAACCACGTTAAAAGTTGAGCAATGACAGAAAGAAACAAAGAGTCCAACACAGTGTTAATGATTTTTCACACAGTTTTCAATATCTGGATCATTTGATTATTTTTATCTATGCTCTCTGGATCATTTTTTGATCATTTTTATCTATGCTCTCTGAGTTTCTAATATGGCAACGGACATATTAAGGGCATATGCATCATTATCTACCCCTCATGGAGTAAGCAAAGGAAAGGCCAATTATGCAGACTGAAATAAAGGATGAGGTTTTCAGAACAGCTTTTCAGGTAGGGACTCAAGCATTTTGAAAAACTGGCAAAAGAGTCACAGGAAGGAGAGGATGAGGAGACGGGAGATGGAAGCAAAAGATTCAAAACACATACAAACCAGATGAAGCAAAACTGGTTGTGTTGTCAATGCAGGCTCACCAGCTCAGGAAATTCAAAACAGAGGTATGGCTAAAATATAAAATTGAGCAAGTCTAGCTACTGAGCAGGGTCCTCCGTGACAGGAGTTGTTCTTGGCCTTGGTAAATATTCACTCCATAATAACCACTGGTTTCACCAAGGCCAACTCCATTGCCTTTCTCAGCCTTGTAATCTCTGCCAGTAAAGCTTTGTACTTTGGCTGAGTCCTCCTGTGGGGGTGGGAGCCGAGAAAGCTACCTTTCTGCTATGGCTCCTCTGTGTCTACCCCTCTCTTTGGAGCTGCAAATCCAGCACTTAACATTCACCGTGTTGTTACCGAGTTCTACCACTGTGCTGACTGCCATAGACATGCCAGCTGATGCTCTAGAAACAAAAATATACTCAATACAATAAATAAACTCCTCCTTACTCTCACAGACAGGCAAGTGCAAGCTCAAGAACAGGCAACAAAAATGTCTGACTGCAACAATGAGGCAAACATATTAGAACCATAAACAAAATCCACAAATATAACCACTTCATCACTCCCCATGAAAGATGGGAAGAGAAACTAGGGAGGAAGGTATCAGGCACTGCAAGATAGTATTTGTACCCATTTATGTCCACAAACAGGTGTCGGTGTTTTGGCAGGGAGGAATGCTGAATGTAGGGAGTTTGGAAAAAGGCAGATTCAGGGACAGATGGAGTGGGAAGTATAGTATGCATAGAGATAATATATAGAAGAGCGAAACAGTGGAAAGAGAAGACAGAAAGGAAAAGAAAAAAATAAAAAGAGAAAATAAAAGAGAAAAAGAGAAAGAGAAAAAGAAAAAAGAGAAAAAATAAAACAGAAAAGCAAAGCAAAACAAAAACAAGAAGCCAGCAATTTTCACTCTGAAGGTCACCTACTTTTCAGAATGGCCAGCAGGGTCTAGGGACCAGCACAGGCACTGTTTCCTGGTGAAGCTCTGCTTCCTTCTTTGCCCCTCAGCACCTGAAGAAGCCCCGGTGCCTGAGCCCTGAGCTCCCTCTCACCACCTGGCCAGGACTCACCTTGTGGGTCGGATGCAGCCGCTGGGGTTGTCTGACATCGGCTCCTGGCCCAAGAGTGCCCAAGCAGAGTGAGAGGGTGATGAGCTCTTCTTCCAAAGGCTGGCTCAGCACTCACTTGCATGTGACAGCTCTGCCTTGAGAAACATGTCAGTGGGTCAGTGAGGATCTTGTTGGTTTTTGTTTTTTTTTTTCCAACTTTTTTGCATAACCAGGTCCCAGGAAAGCTGGAGTCATGCAGTGATTACGTAAGAGGCGGTGGCAGGCAGTGGCAGGGCAGGCAGCATCAAGGCATCACAGGGGTCAGGTGGCTTTGGCGGCACATCTGCTTTCGAGCTTTCACAGAGCTTCCCGTTAGCATTTACAACCAAAACGCTCGTCAGCCCTGGTGGTGGCAGCAAGGGGGTTGGCCTCCCTTCCGATCTTGAAGTTTAAGAAACTACTGTAGATGTTGAGTCACACAGACACCGAAGCAGTGAGCGTCTCACGCGTGCAGAAGGTTGCGTCAGCAAGGGGCAGAGGTGGCAGCCAGGCAGAGCCCTGCTGAGGAGATGTGATGGGGAAGTAGGAGGGCAGACTCACGGTGCACATGTGATGAATGCAGGGAGCAAGATCCACTATTGGATAAGAGGCAGGACGAGTTGCTATGGCTTAAATAAATAGGTCCAGAGAGATTTGGGGCTGCCTCAACTCACCTTTAGCAGAGCCTTCTTCTCTGCCAGGCCCCAGCACCTGCTTCCAACTCCTCATGCTTCCTCTACCCTCTGTCACCTCTCAGATCTGTTCCTGTGGTGCTGAGGGATGCCAGGAAGGAGCAGTCCCTGCCTCAGACCCTGCCTGCCCCCAGGACAGCAGCAGTACTCACCCTGCCATCCCAGGGGCTCCTCAGGTGTCACGGCTCCACGGAACCCTCAGTGCATGCCTTCCCTCAGCAGAAACGTGTCCTGAGGTAGCCACAGGCTGGTGGCTAGGTCCTGATCAGCCAGGGTATGATGGCCTCTGGACAACTCCACCTGGCTGCCTAGGCCCATATTGTCACTGTCTGTGAGGAGCTGGTGGTAGGATTTGCACTTAAAACCCTGGTGCTGCATCAGGGCTTCTTGCTTGCCTTGGCGGCTGGCTTGAGGATGAGGGGCTTGTGCATGGAGGTGGCTGTGCTCACAAGATATGTAAAATGATTTAATAGACTTCTTTTAGAGTAAGCTGGAATATTTATGGCTGTCTTCCCTTATGTAAGAACAGAGTTATTCTTGGTCGTTTCTTCCTTGTGGAAGGCAGCCCCACTCTCTGTGCAGGCTGGCACAGGATGGTAGTGTGGCTCAGCCAGCAGGGATGGTTGATTTGGGTTGAAATCCCCCGTTCTGTGGTCTGTCTGGCAAAGGAGGTTGGGCACATGAGCCTGCAAAGGGAAATATCTGACTGGGTGCAGAGCACAGGCTGGCCTCCGGGGACAGAATTCCCTGTCAGAGGATGATAATGTGGGAAAGGATATCCGTGCCTCTTGTGCCACGTCTGTGATGTGGCATCCTCCAAGAGCTATCAATAGGTTCTAGATACTATTACCCCTCCAGCTGTTGGGACAACTTACTGAGTTTTGTTCAGGAACTATGAAGTCACCGTGGACAGTACAATGAAAAACAGCTATCTGAGGGCAGCAAACTGTGTGATATTCCTCGGGCTGTGTGTGATGCCAGAGCCTTGTTTTTTCACACAGATGTGGCATTCATTCCTTATCTCCATCCATGGATCTCCTTCACACCATTGCTTTTGGATGTAGTTCATTACTGATGAAGTGTTAGCACACAGTCAAATACTGTGGTAGAGATACCCACAGCTAATTAATTGATTGCAATCAAATAGATTCTCCCTCTGAATTCTTCAACGTAGCAGGTTACAGCATCCTTTACTGATATTTCTGCTGTTGTTTTAAGCAGGCATTATATCCTGCACTCTATACCCCACAGCTTACAGGAGTTTTGCTCACAGGCTGTAGTATAGAATGAACCAGCTTCCTCATTTGTTGAGGAAATCCAGGTACAAAACAGGCAACAGTTTGCTGTGGATCAGGACTAACCTGATAGTTTGCTGTGGGTCAGGACTAACTAACAAAGACAGTATAGTTGCTGGTTGCAGATCTGACCCTTCAGGCAAGTCAGTGGTTTTGCTCCATAGATTTAAAATCCTAATCAGTAAAGTGAGGATTGATTCATTGGTTAGGCTGCCAATAATTTCTTGCTACAGAATGCATCTGCCTTGGCAGTGCTGGGATCTTATTTGTGTTTTTGCTTTCCGTTGTAATACAGTGATTAAGTTCTACTGATACAGCTATGCTTCACTTAGCTGGACAGGCTTACAACTTGCAATGCATATCCCAAGGACAGGAAAAGAAAGCTCTAGCTCTGCTGAGGAGCCAGTGCAGTGCAGAGAAGTAGAAATCGTTGTGTTCTCCTTTACCTGTCTTTAAACACATCGATAGCCTGTGCCACCTGGTGGACACCAAAAATGAAACACGAAGATGTACTGGAGTAGAATAAATGTTTGCTGAAAGTATGAATACTGCCTTGGGTCCCAGATGTCCAACCCACCCTGCTCCAATCCCTTGAGGTGGAGTGCAAATGCAGTGAGGGCTGAACCTCCCAGCCTGAGGGGTATGAATGGGCCTGGAGATACACTGCTATGACCTTTTAAAAGTATTGGTGTGCAGAAGGTGGCTCTGTACATTTCCAGGGTCTACTGTTTTATAGCAAGAATTAATGTGGCTCTCTCCGGGTGAATATGTCTGTGCTGTTTTCTGGCACACATTCACTGTGTGCAGTGAGTTAGCTTGCTAAGTCCTCACAGTCCAAGAAGGGACAGGAGTCTTATCAGAAGCCCTGAACTCTATGACTGGTTTGGTCCATCCCAGAGACAGGGGAAAAATTGATTCATTCCAGTTTCAGTCATAGCAGTGGGTGCTAGCTTTTACAGAATCTCTTTTCAAATTATTTTTTAAATTGCCAGAGTATAGCTTGCTTGTCTTTTTAATCCCTGCAAATTAAAATGTGTAAAGACATTGAAGGAACCAAGGAACCTAGATCTTAGTCTTCTGGATAACATATTTTAAAGTTGCTCTGGATATTGGGCTGTATTACACTGGTAGACTGAATTTCCTTGAGCCTTCAACAGTAAAATTTCAGCTTGAGGGCCACAAACACATGCATATCTGAAGTAGGCATTAAACCCTGTTTCCATAAAGTTGGCTTTTTTTTTTTTTTTTTTTTTTTTCTGGCTGATTAGTATGAGCAAGGAAGAGAGCAAATCCTCCCTCCCAGGACAGTGGGCCTGGGGAGAAGCTGAGCTGTAGAGGTCACTCTTCTCCCTTGTTGTTCCCAAAAGTGGAAATCAAGGTACTATTGATCTCATTTAACTTCAGATATCTGCAAAAGCAAAGTTTCTACATGTGAACCTATTCTCTAAGATTCATGCTTTAATTAATGGAGAGAAACAGCCTTTTGTTTGGTGTGGGTGATCTGATCTATTTTACATGCTTATCTTGAGAAGAAAAAAATGCTTCTTAGGTTATTTCCCTGCACTGGATGTACGATGTCTGGCTGGGATGAGAGATGCAGTGCTGTCAGACCAGCTTTGGTTCCTGCTGCAAGCCTACGCCTGGAACACCAATGAGAAGCAGCACATTAGCTTTTTCTAGCAGGCTGTAAGATTGTCCTAGAATAAAAAAATAAACCCTGGACTTTTAGTGTTTGCAAAGAAATAATTTCTAGGTTCTGGAGATGCAGGTTTCATCGATCAATATTCTGTTACCATTCAAAAAACTCTTTTTTGGCCAGACCCTCTAAATCGAGATCAGCCGTCATAGATTTTTTTCATTGCTAAGGTAGCACACTTCAGGAGCATGTATTTTTATGAGAAAACCATGAGTCTGATCACAGAAGATCAGTGATCACCTCCAACTCTATTTATTTATTTATTTATTTATTTATTTATTTATTTAGTATTGCAACAACACATCAACATTGCCTCAAATCATCGGCAGTACGTATCAGTGACACACATTATTCAACCCAAACATGAGCCAACACTGATGCTGAGTGCTCCCTGGTGCACCACTGGATATGCAATATGCATCATGCCACTTCTATTGAGCACACCGATTGCAGCTGAATTCTGTTGCACAGTTCCCACAGCAACATCCCATTGACAAGCGGGTTTTCCTGAAATAGCCTTTATCACAGGAATCTAGTGCCCTCCCATCCTGGGCTCGCTGGCAGGCTGGCAGGCTCCAGTCTCTGCTGGATGGGGTGATGGGGTGTGGAGGTCCAGCCAGAAGCCACGACAGGTACCCTCAGCCCTGGGTAGCTGGGCCCCATGGGGATGGAGGGCATGAGGTGTCTGCACCAGGACTTATAAATAAGCAGTGGCCACTGGATGCAGAAGTGGTTCAAAGTGGAATTGAAAATTAATGCTTCATACTAGTTTGACAGACCAAGCTATATTAATTTTAACTGTGCTCAGAATACAATATTTTGCTTCATGTTTTCCACTGGGAAATAAGGCTGTGGTTTTTTTTGTTTGTTTGTTTGTTTGTTTTTTTGTCTGACAAAGTAGATATTTTCCCTCAGAAAATGCTGAATTTGTGAGAACTGTTTTTTATTGTGGAAAAATGAAATTCTGACTTAAAGACCCTTACTATCTTCAGAAATTAGAGTCAAACTGCTACATGTGTGAAGTGATTAGTTATGAAAGGAGATATGAATAAAAGCATTTTTAAGGAAATGTATACTGAACAGTGATTAGGTCCTCACATCAGGTTGTAAGAGCATTCCTCTAGCTCATTGCTTGCATTTGAGATTCTCAGGGATCACTTCAGAGATCATTTCATCCAGTGGCTTCTGTATTGTAGCCTGTTGTGTACTGTGAGCATGAAAAGAGCTGTGTGAAATGTTTTGTTCAAACCATTTTTTTTTCCACAGAATTATGGGTTTTAATCAGGTAGGAGTTTTCCACAGCAAATACCAATTTTCAATTAAAATTGCATTTTCATAATAGAAGTTTGCAAACCTCTCTTATTTCTTCTCCCTTTCCCCAACAGTTTTCAGCTTTGACAATCAAAACACTGCAGCCAAAAGATTCCCACATTGTTTTTACTTTTCATATGTGTAGTCTTAAGATTGCCTCCAGAAGTTGTGAAGAAAAACTTCTATAAAAATATATTAAAAAAAAAAAAGCCAGAACCTTTTTCTGTTTATTGTTGTCAAAATCATTGCCAGGAACAGAAAATTTATAAACAGCTCTAAATATATAGTCATGGGACTGCCAGACCTCCTGCTGCAAGGGCATCTTCCCGGTTTCCCTGGAGGCTTTTGCATGGCTCCCAGACATGCAGTTCCTCTTTGCTTCTCTTATTAACTCAGAATAGAGCTGAACATGCATAATGCTGGTACCAGAATAGCAGGAAACCTGCACATGTCATATTAAGTCTCACCTTTCCTGGTGAGATGCTGTATCTGAACCTCATCTTCAAAACCTCACCTCACCCATGTACCCACATGAGCAACCACAGAGTGTTCCTCCTTTGCGCTCAAAGGCTGTGGGCTTACCTCCCTTTTGGCTTCTTTGAGCCCTTCCCCGAAACCTGAGCAAACAAATGAGTATGCTCTACCATCACCTTCATTTCAGCTGAGCTGGGCTTTACTTTTACAGATGGTTTACTGACTGAGAGAAACTACTTGCATGTTGGTAGCAGAGAAGGAGAGGTAATAGGAAATGTCTCAATGGCATTTTCTAGGGGATAACTGCCTTCATTCACCCCAGCTACCAAGAAGAATTGACCCTGTCTACAGCTCCTCACACTGTTCTGTCAATTCCTGCAAGGACTCAATAATGAGACACAACAGATTTTAGCCTGAATGAAGCAAAATTATTTATATAAGAGTAAGCTCTGTAACTCACTGCCAATTTAAAGAAATTCAGCTAGTGACTTGGATTTGGACTGCAAGGATGATAACACTTAGTTGGCTTCTCACTGCACTGGTCTGGGAGGTATTTTGTAATTGGGATGGATTTTGCTTCCATCCTGCAGTTCTGCACACTTGGGCAAACATTTTGGCAGGCCTTGTGCCTGGGAAGTAGTTGGCAGAGGGGCTGGAAAGCTCCTTGGTCCTTTCTGTCATGCCTGGGCCATTGTTTAAGAGTTGGCAGTAATTTCTGCTATTAAAACACATTGACATCTGTAGTGCCAGTGCTGTCACTCAGGGGCTAGGGTGTGCCAGTATTTCAGCATTTCATTGCTAGACCAAGCTGATTGAACAGCTCAAGATGAGATGGGGCAGCAGAAGAGGCTGGCTGTGGTTTTCTGACTATGCTGCAGGCAACTCTTAGGGCAAGACAGAACAGAGGGAGGATTTTTCATTGGATTATTCATTGGATTATTCATATACACAGGAGACCCAAAGGGGACCCCTTTGCCATTTACCAGCAGAGAGGATTTTGTGGGCTTGGTGAGATGAGAGTAAAGGTGTCACAGGAAGCTTGCAAACTACTGGGAGAAGGACTGAAACTGCTGGGGGGGGGGCGGCCCCGGGCCACAAATTCAAGTATAATTAGGAAGATTGCACTTTTCCTCTTCAGAAACTCTTTTTCCATCTTCCCTGTACCTGTTCTCTCTGGCTTGGCTTTTAGAGGCAGGGTCTACACTTCCTGCTCAGCAGAAATTCCTCCATATTTCAGTAAAGACCTGAAGCTGAGCTGAGAATCCACTCCTTTCATGTTGGGGCCCTACACAGGGATTCCCATGCTCAATGACCTATGTAAATGTAGATGTTTGGGGGAACAGAGATAAGATCCTCTTGTTGTGGGAGATGCTGCCTAAAGTTTCATTTATGGTTCTGCAATTATCCCCTTGATGTCAAAGTACAAAATTAGAGCATTCCATATAAATAAATCAGCATTTCTGTGTTGTTATTCATGCTTTTGCCTGTGATTGCTCATGCAGAGAAGTATGAAATTCATTGTGTTATGACCAGTGAAAATGTGAACTGTCAGAGTGGTTTTATGGAGAATGGTCGAAGATCTTGGGAAGGGGAGTTGGTGATAAACATCCAGATATCAACATTCCTGACACTTAGTAGGGGCAAATTAAAGCATATATTCTGTTGTAGCAGCTCTATATATTTGTGAAAGCAGCCCTTCAAAACTGAACAAACAGGGCTGAACAAGAACGGGGCAGGTAAAAAAACTCAGGGGAAGCAGTTATTCGAGATCACATACTGGGACTGAGAAAACTGGGGAGTAAACCAGTCTTTGACTTCCTTTCCTCTCTAATACCAAAGGCTAGAGTTTCAAAGGAAGCCAACTGGCAAAATGAAATTTGTAATCTTTTGTTTACAACAAACAAAACTTGTGAACGTGGGTGCAGAGCTGTTCTGCAAATCTTTTTCCCTATGTCTGTGGCTGAGAGTGCTGCTGTTCTGATAACTGGCCCCATCTGTGTAGGAGGTAATGTACAAAAAGCTGGCCCTGAATACTTCCAGTACAACCGCTTTATGGGAGAAAGGATGATGCAGTGGTTAGGGTATAAACCCGATATATAGTAAGTTCTTATTGCACTGTTGTTGCATTTTGTGATCTAAATCAAATAACTGAGTCTCTGTTTGACTTAGTTCCCATCTTACTAGTGTTATCTACCCCACTTCCTAGAATCTCTACCTTTTGTCTTGCATATTTAGATTCATAAAACTGCAAAAAGAATAAACACAGTAACTTCATAGACAGTAAGCATACTTACTCAGTTCCTTAAGAAATAGGATTCCCCACAGCCCTATGCTCAGGCATATACACCATACTGTTCTAAAAGCCACAAAACAGTCTAGGTGGATGAGGAATTTTTCATGGTTACTTTGTAGATTTTTAAATGAAAATAGTATAAAAACAATTTCCAGTCAATGATATTTCCCCATAGTTCATTTAAATCTTTCCTGTACTTCTCCTTTGAATAGCCTGTAGAAATTCTAGGTTATTTTTCTACATTGATATTAGTGCTGTAACACAGAGAGAGGCCAAATGCTGCTTCCATTTGAAGCAAAATGAATCAGGATTTGCTCAAGGTTTCTGGGTAGCTGGAAAGTTGGGACCCAAAGCTGGGGTGAGTGCTGTGATGGGGCAGCTCTGACTGCTCTCTCAGACAGGGGTGGAGCACAGTGTGCAACCTCACAGACATCCCTGATGCGTGTTCACAAATAAGTGCCAGCATTTGTATACTTCCGCACTGGACTATATATAGCTTAGCACTTCTTTTATATTAAAAGCAGCTGATTTACTCACTTGTGTATTTTACTGCTGCATCATCAATAACTGTATTTGAAACACGCTGTCCCAGTCTGTGCAATAGATCAATATAATAAACAGAAAATACAGATTTTTATTACTTGTACCAGGGCAGTTTATTAATCAGTTCATGCAGTTCAATAGAGTAAAAAGGATTTTAAAAATGAGTAGACTGGGTACAGGAAGGGTGTGGGGCAAACAAATAGGTTTTCTCATAAAAATTAAATCACATACACCAGGAAGAGCCCAGGAGTTCATGTTCATGGTAGTTAAGGTGAGGTTGAAAGGGTTAGGTTTCCACCTTGGGTAGATATTTTACAAACTAGTTTACAGACAGTATAAAGAAAAATACAGCTTTTGCTATTGGTTGTATGTAGAGCCCTGCACACCAGTGTCCTTGTGTTTATGTGGGGATGCGCACACAAAAACGTATCTAGGTGTGCTTGGGCAGAAACATGCCTGACAATTTCTGCATGTGCACCAAGTGCCACCGAAGTGTTATTTTGCAACTTGAAGGGTCAAAAACAAAGTGCAGAAAGGGAAAATGAAGATTAGACTTGTTCTGACTGTAAGTCATATCGTCCTGTGGAAACTGTTCAAAAGGAACATTGACATTCTCCTTCCATTGACTTGATGGGAAGTATGAGCTCCACAAATTCGCCTTACTTAATTCCCTCATCATTTAAACTCTACCTATTAAATCTATTTTCCCTTACATGGATCTTATAGTCTGAAGCTGTGTTAAGGCATCCCCTGAACCCAGTGACAGCACGAACTGTGTAAGCTGAGATCTCCTTCTCCAGTGTTGTGAGCTCCAACTTCCATCTTGCCAAACTGGCTTTCTCAATCCCCTTTGGGGCTCTGACTCCTGAGTAGAAGTGGGATATGGGAAGCAAACACTCTACTGCTGGTAGACAGAGAAACGAGGTTGAAAAATCACAAGGGCAGGAGTGACAAGTGTGGAAGACTAGGGGATGCTACAATCAAGTAAAGGAAGAGATTTAGAAAACCTAATTAAGAAAACATGGGAGATTTTTGTTAATTTCTAAAGCAACATTAACAGAGACAGAATAGATGAATGCACATGACATGGAGAATTAAAGATGGCAAAGTAGAAGTTAGTATGACCATTAAAATATAGTTCCAATAGTTTATACTTGCCTCAGAATATAATCTGAAATTTTCACTATGTCAGGGTCTAGCAACCCTTTGCTAAATTCTTAGACCTTTACGAAAGTAGATTATTCTGTGTTTTATGTCACAAAAAGATTTCCTTGCCTTCCACTTTCTTTACCTGCACCTGTGTAATTGTTTCTGTTCGCACTTTACTAACTCTCTGACCCTTCTCCACCTTTGCTTTCTTTGCAGCTCCTCTCAGTTTAAGTTTATTTGTGAAATTTTGGAATATGCAAAAACAATGCTGGAGATGTTAAACAGGCTGCCCTAACTATCAAGCCTTATGTCTCTGCGCAGTTTCTTTCTCTTTGTTCTGATTCTTTGCAGCTTTACAATTAAGAAAATGGATGCTGGACTAGATAAGTGCTAGCTTGATCCAATATCTATCTTCCTGTGTCTGGTTTTTAACCAATTTACAGTCCATAGAGCACTTTTTCCATCCTTGTTTCACTTTGTATCAGTTGAAGCACAAACACACAAAGCACCTTTTCCACTGATTGCATGATATGGTTTATCTTCTATTAATCGTTGCAACTTTTTTTCCCATAACCTATTGTTTTTCTTTTTAAAGTGTTTGTGTATCTCCTAGTTAAATGTTATATCAAAGTATCTGTAACAAGACAGTATATTTTGTGATTTCTGTATTTATTGACACAAATATTCATTTTCATTTTTGAAGGTAAGGCTTGCATAGACACACACACAATAAATCACTTTATTACCCTTACCATAGCATCTGTGTAATATAAGCACCTGCACAGGAGGGGTACCAAAGCATCCTGGTTTATGAAGTCTTTACACAATGTATTTGTATACATGTTTGGACATAGGTTGGTGAAAATTGTAGTATAATTGAACAGGTGTGCTGATGGAGGTGTTATGCTTTAACCTGCCATCAGAGCTGAGAAAGAACCAAGCCTGTGATCCTTGCTGTAAACCATTAGTTAGGTCAGTTTGTTTATGAGCCTTTGCTGTTAGAGCCTGCCATGCTTCTTGCTTGCAAATAAACCCATTGCTTTCAGTAAGACTTGCTATAACAGAATGTACTGTGTTCAAACTGCAAATGACTGAATTAGGTTAACTGTGTATTTCTGGAAAGCACTGAAAGCACTGGGGAACAAAAAAGGCAGAGAGAGAGCCTTAAGAGGCAGAAGTAGATGTCCACATACTTCTCCATGCCTAGAGATGATTTCCTATTCACTTTAGGTCCGGTGTTCTTGACTGTTTGTCATTTCAGCTTGTTTCCCAAAATTCCCTCATGCATAGCTGAAATCAGTTTCTTATGTTTGTTGAGGATGGCACACTGATGCTGTAGATCTGGGGAGGAAGATGATTCTCCATTGCCTGTTACCACATCCTTATTTACACCATGCCAAAGGACGGGGCAACTGCTATATCTCTGACACGACCATGCTTTACACCCACATTATACTCATTTGCCTCGGGAGTAAATGACTTGAGTTGGAAGGAAATTTTCCTACAGAAGAGTTTTCCATCTGAAAATGATGATTAGACTGAATTGAAATGTTCTGTGGAAAGGTTTTGATTCCATCAAAGCTTTCGGTGGAAACAACGCAAGTTTTGTCCAGGCTGTCTGACGGGTGAGACTACCTTGATTTATGCCAGCTTACCCATCCACTCTGGGCTTTCAGGCTCTGTGGCCACAAGATTTCCCGGCCACCTGCCCAGTGGAGGCACCAGTTAGGTGCCGGCTTTTGCAGCGCTGCCTGCATGGGTGCGGCTCTGTGACCACACACTCTTCGACTCCCCGAGTTGGATGTTTGATTTTGAAAGTCTCTTTTGATTCCTTTCTTGTGATGTTTTTTGTATTGTTTACCCCACTGAAAATAGCCATGTCTTATTTTACCTTTCAGACTTATTGTCAGGAGTGCACGTTTTATGCACCAGAGGGTGGTGTCCATTTGTTTCTGCTGGTAACATGATTTCCAGCTCCAGGATCGAGCTCTGAAAATACAGCAGGGGATGTGTTTTTTTCTTCCCCGTTTTGCCCTTCCCACTCACAACTGCCACCTGCAGTTTGACCATGGCAGTCTGTCCTGGTTTCAGTTAGGACAGAGTTATTTTTCCTCCTAGTAGCTGGTAGAGTGCTATGTTTTGGATTAGGATGAGAAGAGTGCTGATAACATGCTGATGTTTTAATTGCTGCAGAGCAGTGCTTACACTAAGCCAAGGACTTTTCAGCTCCTCGCTCTGTCCTGCCAGCAGGCAGGCTGGGGGGGCAGCAAGAGCTGGGAGGGGACAGCCCCAGGACAGCTGACCCAAACTGGCCAAAGGGGTATTCCATACCATCTGACGTCATGCTGAACAATATATAGGGGTGGCTAGCTGGGGTGGGGGGCCGGCTCTCGGGGTTGGGCTGGGCATCGGTCAGCGGGTGGTGAGCAATTGCATTGTGCATCACTTGTTTGTACATATTATTGTTATTATTATTATTATTATTATTATTATTATTATTATTATTATTATTTTCTATCTTAATAAACTGTCTTTATCTCAACCCACAGGCTTCACTTTCCCGTTTCTCTCCCCCATCCCAGAGAGGGAGGGGGGAGGGTGAGCGAACGGCTGTGTGGTGTTTAGCTGCCGGCCGGGTTAAACCACAACACAGTCACACTTGGGACACAAGTAAAATCGCTCTGCACTTACAAACTTTAGGCAGAGCACAAAGTACAAACCTTAGGAAGAGTGCAAGAGTGTTTGGGAGGACAGAACACAACCACTCGGAATAGTTTATTAGAAGAAGGCTGCGAGTAATAGCAGAAGCTAAGCTGCTCGGGCTGCAGCAGGTGGTTTTGTTCTGGAGAAGTGGCCACAGCACAGCCTCACTTAGCTGTAGTCCCTCAAGCCACAAGGTGCTCAGGATTTGACCTGGGGCAGGCATCACAGATAAGAAGAGCTCTGCATCCCATGGAGGCCAGCACACAGCTTCCCTCAGCTGCTCTCATTTCTCTGCCACCACCATCAGCTTTCCCAGAGACTACTGCCCTTGTTGGCCTTCACACAGCTGGGATGTGCTGAATGGACCCCACAGAGACTGTGCAGACGAGCCTATATTTTAGCCTCTTTCAACATTTTTGACAAAAGCTGGCTAAAAAAAAAAAAAAAAAAAAAAAAAAAAAGGAGGGGAGAGGGGACAGAAGTTGGTCAGGATCAAATACCATTTCATTTTTTAAAGCTCCCTTCTGGAGCTGTTTTTCTGCTGTTGTCCAGACAATGCAGCAGACAGCCCTATGCCCCAGCCAGGCTACCAAAGAAGATAAGCAGTCCCTTTTCAGCAATGACAACAACAAACTGGCTGGGTACTTAATTGATTAATTTAAATGGAAAATGTATTTAACAAAGAATTTGGTTATTTAACCTTTCAACACCTTATTTTCTCTGGCCCATGATTTCTGTTCTCTGTGCAAGGCAGCTTCACCCTGCCCCAGAGCTACAAGTGGAAGCAGGGTGCAGAGGTCACAGACAGGGAGGGTCTGCGAGCTGACAACAGGGAGGATGAGAACTAAGCAGACCTCAGATCAAGAGTCAGATTTCTTGGTGCCCGCAAGTCCTCCAGGCTTTGTGAAGCAGGCCCTGAAACTGCCATCCCAGCAGAGCAGCAGCCTCAAAGAGGCCTTGTGAGCAGCAGTGGAAATGCCAGCCACTGCAGCCTGATCTGCCTGCAGAAGTTGAGCCGCGCAACATCTTACACTCACCAAAGCCAGTCGCGTAATGCCACGAAAAGCTGCCCACAGAATTAGCTGCCAAAACCACCTGTCACTGCTTGTACTGTTTTCTGGTAGAGGGATGAAAATAGCCTCTGTTCATGACATGGAGAGTGCCTGATGCCCCTACGCTGCCTGGGTGTGTGCTGCTGCTTCCTTTGGCCAGGCAGGCAGGGTTCAACTGCCTATCCACACACCGCAGGTGTGCTCCTGTCTTGTGTGGGATCGCATGAAGCCAGAAGATGAATGATGCTGCATTTCCTACTCTTCCCCAACAGCCTCTCAGGCAGCACCAGCACCTTGCTCCTTTTCTAAGATTCCTCTTACTGATCAAAAAAACACCCATGAAGATGTGTTTACAGATTGCCCTGCCAGCAGTCTATCTGACTTCTAACTGACAGGCAAAACCAAGGTAACATTAAAAAAAATTAGAGGCAAAACAAAGAAAATACCCTTTGACTCAGTCCAGGTCTTACCTGTCCTACCAGATTCCTTGATAGCAAAATAAGTAATTTCCTCCTGCTGTAAAAATATAGTTTCTTTTCCTTGGGACTTGGACACATTAATACCTAAAACAGAATGCCAGCCCCATCACTTGCATTCCTCTTGTCAGTGAAGAACATAATTTTCATTTAGTTTTGCATTTTTCAGTGCTTTGCACATCCTTTTTTCTTAATGTGTAACAGGTTAGCTACTTCTGATCTACTGTATATTGATGCATGTGATGGCACTCTGTGCTGGGGATTGTTCAGCATCTCTGAACCAAGGAGGTCTTTGATCATAAAAAGAAGACATCATCTGGAGATGAAAGTGTGAAAACAGCCAAGGTGAATGGGATCTTTCCTTATGGGCCCCTTTGCAAAGAGTGTGCAAGACATACCCACACTTGTTTCACTTGCCTCTGCTGTAACTAGAAACGAGTTGATTTCCTACCAGGGAGGGAAGAAAGGAAGGGGAGACTGTAGGAGCAGTCATTCACCTGACTTTTAGTGAGAAATCCATCATTTTGAGATGTATTTTACCAGGGCAGAACAAAAGCATTCTGTAACTTCATGGCTGCCAGACATTTTGAAACAAGCAGGGTGATGAGGGTGAGTAGGCCTGTGCCCTTGCAGTGTCTCCAAATTGCCAACAGCCAGAGCCATCCAGCAGGGCTAAGATCTTGCAAAAACAAAGTGCAATTTCTCCCAAACTGGATCAAATCTGAGTGCTGCGGTCATGCAGCTCAGCAAGGGCAGCACAATGGCAGCTGTCACAGTGCTCTTGCCGGGGTTGCTCTCCTCTCTGTGCACAGTGCTTCTGGTTCGGCCATTTGTGCTATACAGAAATGCCTGCAGCTGCTTTGTGCGGGCAACAGATGGTCCAGAAAGCAGCCAAACCCAAAGAATTTCACTGCTGGCTATGCTCACAGCAGTGGGGACAACCCCAGGCAATGCAGAGCCATGCCCTGAGCAGCCACACAGACAGCACTTTTTGGGGAGAGAAGGGAAAGAACCCTAGCTTCGAAAATATTCTTTGCCTTGGTTCAGTAAATTACTGAGGGATGAGACAGAAAGGTCGATGAGCACACAGCTGTGTTAGTCACGTAGCTGCTATGCTACTGAACAAAATGAAAATGCCTACATAGCTGAAAGAGATAGATAGGTGAGTGTGCGCTTGTGATATCACAGTGCAATTGTTAAATAGGCATGTACTGGTGATAAGATAGGCTTGCTGGTGATAAGATAGGTTGGAATGTGATAGATCTGCATTGGCGACATGATAGATTGCTTTATAGTGTTGATCAGACAGGACTACCAATAGCTGATCATGTCCACTGTTATCACTGCGGGTGTTAAAGTTAGATGTTCAGCTTTTCCCTTGCAAGATGGAGAATGTGAAAGTTAGGAAGAGCTTTAAAGATTTATGTAAAACCAAGGGAAATAAGGGGGACTGAGAGAAGGAGCAAAGGAGTGGTGAGCAAGAAAAGATATGATTTGAGGGAATTAATAAAACAGAATTGACCACAAAGTACTGAACTCATTCTGTACTAACTGCAGCCTCTGTCTTTATCTTATCAGTGACGCAGCTCATGCTCAAACAGCCAGTGCCTCTGAGATTCATCAGTGAACTGCCTGGAAGGTCCTACAGAGTGTTTCAGTATTTGGACCTGCCTGCAGTGGGTGAGGGGAGAGGACAGAGCTAGATGTATCTGTGCTGTGCGTGGGGAAGAAGAGCGGCTGTCCTGGGCTGCCAGGCAATTGCACTGTGGGGACCTGGATCCTACTGAGCCCGCCAGCACTTGTGGTGCCCAGGGGGGAGGCAGTGCCTGAAGTCACAGCAGATTCCCCCAGGGACTGTCAGACCCTGTGAAGGCCAAAAGGGCGAGTCACAGAGAGAGCTCAGAGAGTCCTGTGACCACAGGTCCTGCTCTCCTGCTCATCTCACTCCTTTTTGCCCCCACAGCAACTCCTGACACTTTGTGATGCTCTTGGAACAGACAGAGCATACCCACAGCACATCAGACCTTCTTTTTTTCCAGTGAAACAGACACTTTCTCTGGGAGGAAAACATGACCTATGTAATTTCTTTCCTATCTCTGCCACTAACTCACTATGCAAACATGACCAAGACCAAGCCACTTTCTCTTCTGATGCCTCTATTTTCTCCACGGTTGGTAAAGATAAGCTGTCCAGAGTGCTCAAGCATACAGGGCAAGCTAGTGGGCTTGACAGAGAAAATGCCTTGATCTGTAAATAGCTGCTGTCACTGGAGGCTGTAGCCTAGACAAGGAGAGGGAAATGCTTAATTTTATTTTTCATCAGACCTAAGTGCTCTGATGGCATAAGCAGGCTATATGGAGAGGGTGATTTAGGCCCCATACCTGAATGCTCCCCAGAACAGTTGTATCCAGATCAAATCCACCTCCCATTAAGGTTTAGATAAGGGCTGTGCCCTGGCCAGGGCTGTAGCTGTTTATTTTACCTCCTGGACAAGGTACACTTGTGAGATGCTGTGTGGCTTTCTGATAGCAGAAGATGGTGAGAGATAAGCTTTTCTTTTTGCTGTATCTCAAGGCTCTGATCTTCTGTTTCCTCCACCTCCCCAGCCTTCATAACCCCCCTCTGCTCTCTGCAACTTTGCAGACCACAGTCCCCCCAGCGTGGGTAATCCACTGCACCCAGGGCAGAGGCAGACCAGTGCAAGCCTCAATAGATTATATAGATTTCCACAGTGGACTCAACTGAGTGCTGTAGTGCCATCAGCTGCAAGAAAGCAGCTCTGCAGTGAAGCCCGAGGTGACTGGGTTGGTGACTCTGCAGGGTTACAGAGAATATCAGTGTGGGAACCTATGGCTTACTGGAGGGGAACTACAATTATTTTCTTTTCAGTGTGAAGTAGTTGCAAACATTTAAGGCAGTTTAATAGTCAGAGACATAAGGATGCTAAACATAGAGAATAGTTTATTTATAGGGTGCCCGATTTTCAGGTTTGAGAAGCAAACTGCTCATTTCAGTAGCACAGAGGGACCAGTCAGGATCCAGGAGATGGGTCCTGGAGGTTTAGTTGTATGAGGAGCCTTAACCAGCTTGGAGGGTGGTGGCAGTGCAGGGGGGATGTACACCGTGCCCTGCGGTGTACATTTTTTTCTGGGGGACTGGGAGAAATCTGGATCTGCTGGAGCTAATGCAGCTCATCCCTAGTAAGCCAGGTAGGCATTAAACCCTTGAGGTCCTGGGATACTTTTTAGGAGATGGGTAGGAAGAAACCACAATACTGTCCTGTACTGTCCTGTGATGGTCAGGCTGGAGATGTACATCATGGCTGGCTGTTTGGAGACACGAGTTGTAGCTGACTGCCCTTGTCTGCTGACAGCATCGCCTCCCAGGATCTTAGTTCTAGAGCTGCTTGAGAAACAAAACCGTTGTTTAAAAGATTAAAGCAGAATTTTGCAAAGAGCCTTTCCAGGTCCTGTGCAGGAAGTCCAGGGCATGTGTGTTGAGGGGCAGAGAGGGAAACTCAAGGAAGAGCTGCTTTTGATTTGTCCTCTGTCTCTGGACCATTTTCTGTCTTGGTAGCAATACTGTAGTAGTAGGCACGGATTGTGTTTTCCACAGAAATAAATCCGGGACGCTCTTCCCATCTGCAAGGCCAGAATGGAAAAATAAGAATTGGCAGAAAGGACAACAGTGGACTAACCCACTGGATACCAGGCACAGAAGAACCTGGGAGAGAACAGAAGCCCAGCAGTACCAAGCTGTACCAGGAAAGGAGCTGCAACTTTTCTGGAATGGAGAGGGGCAAATGCAGGTAAGCTCTGACATCTTACAGGCAAATGGAAGGGAATGATAATAAAGAATTATGTGTATTATTTATCATGGTCTGGGGAATGAAACACCATTCATTTTGTATTGTCCCCATCCAGACAGTCTGCCCTGATGGACCAGCAGAGAGAGGCGCAAGAGAAATCCTTACCTGTAGGTCCAGCATTGCTGCATGAGGGTATACATCTCTGCCGGACAGTCTGTGGGGCAGTCCATGCGCTTCCCTTGCTCTATGAAGCTAATAACCTCTGGGCCTTTCATTTTCTAGAAGATCAAGTGGGAAAATGCTTTCACAGAATCACAGAATTGTTGGGGTTGGCAGGGACCTCAAGAGATCATCGGGTCCAACCCCCCTGCCAAAGCAGGTTCCCTAGAACAGGTTGCCCAGGTAGGTGTCCAGATGGGCCTTGAATATATCCAGAGAAGGAGACCCCACAACCTCCCTGGGCAGCCTGTTCCAGTACTCCGTCACCCTCATCGTTAACAAGTCCTTTCTCATATTGGTGGAAACTTCTCACGATCCATTCTGTGGCCATTGCCCCTTGTCCTTTCCCCACAAACCACTGAAAATGTTTTAATGGTTTTGGATCTGGAAACAGGGTCAGCAGAGGCAGTTTAGACATGGGCCTGGGGTAGTGCTTTGGGTCCATGCACAGCACACCCCATACAGTGTGTTTTCATCCCCTGCACCCATCAGTGGTGTCTCACACTGCCACACAGCCCAGGGCCCAAGACTGGGCAGAGCAGTGGCTGAGCAACTGACTTTTCAGCTCTGTAAGTGGGTGGAAGAATCAAAGAGAAGATCTGCTTTGATTCAAATCCAAATGAATTTGTTTTGTTTTCTGTTTCCTTTCCCTTAAATGAACACAAAGCTGCAGGATCCAAGCAATCCAATCTGTGCCTTCCATGAAGTGCAAGTGAGCCTGTTGTATTGTCCCCTGCCTAAAACAAGTAAAAGTACCC
The DNA here is from genome assembly GCA_011075105.1 of Heteronetta atricapilla. NCBI lineage: Eukaryota > Metazoa > Chordata > Aves > Anseriformes > Anatidae > Heteronetta > Heteronetta atricapilla. The sequence goes on from CM021758.1 coordinate 5,277,667, forward strand.
ACCCAAGGGAATGGAAATCAAAGTTGCAGCGTGTGTCAGTCAACCAGTTTTAGAGTGGGAGCCCAGATTGTGACTTTGATCCATGATAGGCCCAACTTTGCCTCACCTTGTACGGTTTCTGCCCATAGCTGAAGGCCTCCCACATGGTCACACCATAGCTCCATACATCACTCTTGCTGGAGAACTTGTGATAGAGGATGCACTCTGGGGCGTACCATTTCAAGGGCCACTTTCCTGCTGTCCTGGCCTGTAGCAAAGCAAAGAGGAATATTTGAGAGAGAGCCTGCTCTTAGCTGAACCTGAATTCTGTTTTGCTAAATGTTTCTGTCAAATGCAATCCCACACCGCTGAAAAAATACCATCTGCATTTCTTCCTTCCCTCCTGGAGCTTTGCAAAAACCCTTTTAGTGTCATAGCAATGAGGCTGAACAGAATGTGATGTGGTTGTGCAGGAGGGCTCCTGGGAAGAGCTCAGAGCCCCTGTCTCTGGGAGTCTTAGCCCCCAGCCTGGAGGCCTCCTGCTAGCTATCTGTATCCTTTGCTGTGCTCACACTTACCTTGTAGTAGCTGTCGTCAGCACCAAGAGCCTTGGAGAGTCCGAAGTCACTGATCTTGGCATAATGCTGGTTGACCAGCAGGACATTTCTGGCTGCCAGGTCCCTGTGGACAAAGTTTTTTTCCTCCAAGTACTTCATCCCCATGGATACTTGATGCATCAGCTCCACAATATTGCTGACTGTAATCTCATCTCTGGGGAGAATGGAAGAACAATGCAGTAATAAAACTTTTGGACAGCAAGGATCTGTCATTACTTTGTACACCACAGTCCCCTCTAAGCTCTCTAGCTGCAGCAGAGAATGAGCATGGACATCTCTGTTCCAGAAGCATTAGTCCCTATGACTTACATGAAATGGAATCTTTCTGCTATTGGCAGGCTCCCTCCACCTACATAGTGAGGCTTCCCTGGCAACAGTGAATTGGATGAGAAATGCATAGAATCTCAGCCACATTTTATTCTGTACTCACTTCTTGGAAGACAAGAACTTGTTGAGTGGTCCTCCAGAAGCCATCTCCATCACAAGCATCAGGGACTCTGCCTCACAGACCCCAATCATGCGGACGATGTATGGGTTGTCCAGTTGATGCATGATCTGGGCTTCTGTCATCATTTCATCCCTCACTGTTTTCTCATTGTTGCTCTTCAGCACCTTGATGGCCACATCGATCTGCTTCCTGCACAGGACACAAGAGGAACAAATGTGGATGAATTAAACAGTAGCTGGATTCATGTATCAGCCAGGAATGGAAACTACTCTACATTTGATAATATTTGGTGTCTCAGATGCAGCCTCCATAGCCTGTTTTGGTGGAGCCCTGTACAACATTGTTATGGCCTGTTAGAAGGCCAAAGAGAAAAAGATTCCCTCACCCTTGTAAGTGTAGAGTAGGGATTGCCATCTGTAGATCTGAAGGCTCCTCACACACTGAGATGTGCATCATCATCACCATTTTTCAAGGAGGATTTCAGGCACAAAGTGAGCAAAGGCCATCTTTATGGACACACAGAACCAGAGGTAGAGCCAAGGATTGCACATCTACTCAGTTTCACTCCTTTACTCTGATGTGGACCAAGATGACCTCAGGAGCACGGACATGCTCCTCTGAGCCCAGCAAATGTCTCCAGAAGTGGCAGTCTTATGCATGGGAGCATAAAATGCAGCTTATACTCTCGGGACACTGGTAAAGTCTCAGAACAGCTACTACTGACCTTCCAGAGCCTCTCTTACACCTCTGCCCCATTATCACTCTGAAGTCCATCTAGCTAGAAACAGGATGGCTTGGGACATCTCTGAGCACCCAATTCCCTCTTCCCCAGCATCCAGCACTCACTTTCTCATTTTGTAGACTCCTTTCTTGACGCAGCCAAAGTTTCCTGCCCCCAGTTCCACTTCATCAATCATCAGGTGGTCCCTTTTCAGGAAGAGTTTCTTATCCTTCAGTTCCTCAGGGTCACTGTACGGGCTCTCATAGACACTGGTGTCCATGGGTAGCAAGCGTGACTTTCCTGCATATTCATGGGAGATAAACCTGTTTATGGCTATAAGTGATGTACCCTTCCCTGCCCCTTCCTCATTGATCAAGAAGGTTTTCTCTACCATCCTGGCATATTCTCCTTCAAGTTCCATCATTTAAGCCTTCCCAGGGGCATATGCCTTCCTCTCACAGCCCATGGCCTCTCTGAGTTACACTGTCAGACCCAGGATGGATAGAAGTGTTTGAGCACTCCCACACCACAGGTCCCAGCAGGTCCCAGCCGCGTGCTTGGCTTCCCCTCAGTGAAATGTAACTGTATGCACCGAGTATTTAGTAGGCTGTACAGAAGATAGGGAATAGGACAGGGCTTGATTTACTGGGTGCAGGGTGCGAGCAAGCACTTTTGCAATATTCTTGGCTCAGGGCCTGGTAGTGAGTGGGTTCCTTTGTAGAAAAGCAGCTTTGCAGCACAGCTCTTTGACCAGAAGGTGATAGCGATGACAACCCCCCTGGTTCCTGTGGCACCCCCAGGTCCTGTCTCCTCCCGTCACAAGGAGAAGGCTTTCAGAGGTACTCACCTACAGGCTCTGGTGTGTATCCATCTGCATTGAGAGCCCCAAGGTGTCTCTGGAAAAGAAACAGAGTGAGGTGCCGAGGGGGCTGTGTGCCACCCAGCAGCAGGGAGCATACACGCAGGGCTTCATTTTGCTCTGTGCCTCCTGTGTTTACCCCATCCTGAAGTTATAGGTCTTCTGCAGTCATCCCAGGCCAAGCCTCTGTAGCTCTGTAGCTCAGAGTCAGCAAGTCAAGGGAAACCCAGAGGCAGCTCAGCCTGTAGCCAGTTCACCTGCCTGGCTGGCTGTGCCAATGAGTGACCTCCACAAACACCCATGGATGCTGCAGCCACTGTTCCAAAAGCAGACAGGGACAAAGCTGTGACTGCTGTATGAAACACACTTGTCCAGCACAGCTTTGAACTCCAGTGCTGCTTGCAGCAAAGTCACCATGGGAGCCCACCACAGATTGTGAAAGCTCTCTGAAAAAAAATGGGTAAATGCTCAGACCTTTATTTGGGCTCTGCTGGGCTCTGGGATGGGCTGCTCTCATAGCCCAAACTTGCTGGTTTCAACACAGCTGAGCACTCGCAGTGGTGACTGAGTGCAGACATACCCTGAGGCCAGGGATGCAGAAGGAGCACAAAGACCTGGCCAGTGGCCAGAGGCTGGTAGCAAGGCTGGGTGTTCCCAGAATCCAACCATGTCTTCCCCACTCCTGCCTGGCAAGGAGGGCAGCAGGGAGAGGGCTCCCTGAGGACATCCCCACATATTGCAAGGAGCACAGTGTGAATGGAAACCATTTTCAGCTCTAATGGTAGCTGTGCCCAGCTATTCCTTGTCCCCATCCAAGCTGGAAAGAGGACAACATTGCAGCTGGCCTTAATATATTCCAGTTGTGTTATTGCCTTTTAGAAAAGAGCAGTTTGATCAGCGAGCTTGAAATGCAATTAAGCCTCTGAGGTACCAATAAAACAGACCCTTCCCAAAACTTACGCTCACAGAGGGGTGGGTTGGTGGAACTGGTGCTGCAGAGGCTGTGAATCAAGAGAGAAACTGTTATTTGGAGTCTGTGTGTGCCCCAAGCAGAATCAGAGCATCAGTTCTTGAAGGACTGTGGGGTCCAATCGCTCTCACACAAAGCCCCTTTCCACTGTGTTAGCCATAAAGGGTGTGGAAGCATGCCTGGATAAGGGGATTATTCCCCAGCCAGCCCTCAGGAGACCTCAGGAGTCCCACAGGCAGGCTCTGAAGTGACATTTGTGACACTTGGGCCAGGAGAAGCGACCCACGGTTTTGAGTGTTCAGCTCAAGAGGCCCACCAGGAGCCAGGCTTCAGGTCATGTTGTTCCTGGTGCCTAAAAAGCAAGTCATTTTTCAGAAGCCATGCATTTGGCACCCAAAGCCCCTAAATCGTCTGGAGCACAGCTTCCGCTGTCTGTTGCTGTGTTTGGGCCAGCCTTGGCCAAGCCAGGAGTGTGGCCGCTTTCAGCAGACAGCATGAAGCAGCCTTGCCCAGCCTGCCACAGGAGCTGAGATTGCACTGTTCCCTCACCATCAGAGCCTGAGCAAGGGCGGCACTCGCAGACGTCAGCTCACCTGGCATACTGGGGTTGGGGCAGCTTTCCCTCAGGGCGAAAATCAGACCATCTGGTTTGAGTTTCAAATACTCCACCAGCTGAGAAAGGAATCAGAAGAAAAAAGAGATTGATGCAAGCAGAAATTCATCTTTTCTTTTGCAGGTAGCATGTATGGCTTATGGTAATGATTTCTCTCAGATTTACGGCAGAGAGGGACCTGATTATTTCTTTCTCTCCTCTCCTAACTGCACTCGGATCTCGTAGAGCTAGCATTTGTATAGCTGGGTATCTGCCAGAGCTGGGAAGAATTTGGGAAGTTAGATAAATATCGAAGAAAGACAAAGGGAAAATCTCTAGCAGTACAGCTCAGTAGGGCATTTTCAGTGTAATGTCCTTGTTGCCACAGCCAGAAAGGTTTCTAAGATGTGTTTTGTTTGATAAAGCCTGAGAGAAACCTTTGGCTTTCCTGGAGGAACCCCAGGGCTAGCCCTCTGGATCCTGGGCAGATTTTTCCTGCAGTTCAAGCACTGCAGGGATTGACGCTGGCTGGAGTTGACCACCCGAGCCCCTGGCAACTGGACCACAGGGTGGACTAGGCTTTCTCTTTCCCTCCCGTGTGGCTCAGATTTCATCTGAAATTTGGAGCCTGGTGCAGTTCTGTTTCCATTAAAATGCCCCAAAGGCTTTGTTTTCATTCAAATTCAGAGTGAAGACAGTGTTGGGAATTTGAAAAATTCAGCAAAACAATTACCATCCCCAGACAGCCTTGCCCAGGAGGAAGCAGTGGTGTTCCTTCCCTGTGGCAGCTCCAAAGGGCCATGGTGCGTACCCAGATGCAGCCAGGCTCCAGGGGCACGCAGCTCCCAGCAGTGCCAGGGCTCTGTGATGGTCGTGGTCTTCAAGCCCTCATCACATTCCCTAAAAACCTGTCCCCTCCTTGTGAGGACTGCTGGGGCATTGCAGTATCTGAACATATTCTGCAGCTCCTGCAGGGTGATAGGATTTGTCTCCTGGTACATGGACACATCTCTTGGTCTCATGGTTTGAGACATCTATGACCATACATCTTTCGGTCATGTCAAGGTTTTGGCAGTTGGTTCAACACTTCTGTCCCCCCCACTCTTTGCATATTAGTACCCAAATGTTTGCCAGGCCAGGAGGGGGGATGCACAGGAAACACAGCCTGGGATGAGCAATTTCATCAGGGCTTGCTGCAGGCAGAGGTCCCAGGCACATGCTGTGGCTGAATGTGCGATATGTGCAATATCGCACATATTGCTAATGGGGTGCAAACGTAATTAATATGACCGTCTGTCAGTATTCTGCCTTGAAGCTAGAAGTGAAAAACACTGATCCTCTTGTTTCTTTGGAGAGGCACCAGGCTGGTGTTAGGTATGGTAATGCCAGTGCTACTTCAGAGCTGCTATGATAACCCAGCTCTAGCTGTACATAGCTAGGAGTGCATGATGGTGCACAGAAATGAATGTAATGAGGTGAGCTGATAGACAGCCAGACCCAGGGAACATTAGGGGTTTCTGGAAGGGGCTACAACCACCCACATATGGTCTTAAAGTCTTTAAAGCTCCAGGTGGCCTTTCCTTTCCTCCAAGGCATGGGCAGCAATAGCAAGGGAGAAGTGCCTTCACTTTGTTAGGACAGCAGCAGTCACTGTCCCACAGTTCGGTACCTGCCAGAGCGTGTCGAACTTGGTTCCCTCGGGGATGGAGTACTTGCCGGACTTGTCCTGGTCTATCCGATAGTGATATACTGTTTTGCCGTAGACAAGGGAGAGAGCATAGCAGCCATTTTCCTTTTTTTCTCTCAGCCTGGTCAGAAGGAGAACTATTAAAAGCAACTCTAGGTTTTGCCCTGCAAATTACCATGGCTACGGTGGTGGTTGGTTGCAGGGTGGGCGCTTGGTAAGGAGTCCCTGCACCCCCCTCTTAGAATTGCCACCTTCCCTCTGCAGAGGCTGAGGAGAGATCCTTCACCTTCTGTCTCTTGCCCCTCTTCTCCACCCTCCCCAGCTAATTCTTTCTTTCTCCAACTCATTCAGGAGATAATTAAATTAAGGGCCATCTCACTTCTGCAGATATGCATGTGTTTTTCTAGCACAGCAAGTGCTTTATTCTATATTTTATTGGCCATACAGTGCCTCCATTTCAGTGTTGAATGTCTCTGTCTACTGAACTCTGTATCTGATATCACCCTGTGCATTATGAAGCATGCTTCATACAGATATCTAAACATGAGAAATGAATAAAGCTTATGAGTGGCTCTTCATGAGGGCCAGCTACTGCTTTATAAATGACAGGTGTGGGGTGTCAGACCCCATAGATGTATAACCCAGTCTGACCATGCCCAGCTAAACCTCCTCTCAGGAACTGCCACATGAAACAAATAACTAGAGGGTACATGGGGAAATGCTAAAGGACCATCTGTCAGGGTTTGCACACTCACAGGAACTTCCCATCAGGTTGTGCCCCAGAGTAGAGCCTCCGTTCAGCTTCATCCCGGCTGATGTTACCGTGGTACCAGGGCATCCTCTCATGGGCCGTGGTGGCAATGAGCTTCTCCACCTGTGGAGCCTGGCTTATGATGGCCTGTTCAAGTGCATCCCCCTGAAAGAGAGTGAGAAATGAGACCTCCTGCTGCACTGCTGTGTGTTGCTGCATGGCTTCAGCATGGCTTAGTTTGCACCCCCTTGGACAGCTGAGGCAGGAAACTTGGACAGTCTCGTAACTGGAGTGCCTGTGACATTAATTGTGCCTGTAGCACTAGAATCATAGAATCATAGAATATCCTGAGTTGGAAGGGACCCATAAGGATCATCAAGTCCAACTCCTGGCACCGCACAGGTCTACCCAAAATTTTAGACCATGTGACTAAGTGCACAGTCCAATTGCTTCTTAAATTCAGACAGGCTTGTTGCAGTGACTACTTCCCTGGGGATCCTGTTCCAGTGTGCAACCACCCTCTCAGTGAAGAATCTCTTCCTGATGCCCAACCTAAACCTCCCCTCCCTAAGCTTAACACCATTCCCATGGGTCCTATCACTGGTGATTATGGAGAATAGGTCTATGCCTGCCCCTCCACTCCCCCTTGTGAGGAAGTTGTAGACCCACTAGTGGGTTGGATTCTGTTCTGCTGCAGAAATTCTCGCAGAATTACTCGAGATGAGATACTTGCTTATCTAAATTGCTCCCAGCCCTCAAATCCATCTGAAGTCCATTGATTTGCTGGTGAGGGAAGAGAGAAGCTATTGTGTTCACACAGGGGATTTTGACATCAGGCTTTCAGGGTGCCTTCCTGCTTGGCATTTCTGGATGACCAGGACCACTTTCTGGTGCCTCTGCCTTCTTGGCTGCTTGCTGTCCCCAGGCACTACAACTTATCAAGAGCAGTGCAATCTGGAAATCATGTGGGGTACCATAGATGAATTTTACTGGCCCTACACTTTTTATAAACAAATGCAGGTTTTCATTTGCCAGTAGGTGGCAATGTCCTTTGTGTTATCTGCCAGGGTTCACGGTTCAGCTTCATGGAGAAACCCTACAGAAGACCTCATTCTGTCAAGCACCTCTGGTCTAAAATAGACCACATTTAGAGACTTTTTATAAAAAGACTTCCTAGGGAGAATGCCTGAGCTATCTCACTTGGAAGGGACTGAGTAGGCACTATTGAGCTGACAGCAGGTAAAAGAAAATTAATTATGTAGCTGTCAGTGCAACCATTTTGAGAGTTTTCTTGATCTGTCTCGATTCTGTGTACAACCAATTACAGAAGCTATTTTTAAGTTTAAATAATAGACAGACTAGATAAGTTTAAATAATAGACAGACTAGATGCAGTACCCAGTACCTTAGTCTCACAGGCAAAATCTCCAATGACTTTAAAAAGCAAGGAAAACCTGAGCAAGACTTTGAGTCTGATTTCATCACAGCTTCAGCACAGCATTACGGAGGCACAGACACTTCATGTGCAGAGCGTTGGTCTAACTGCAGCGAGTGTTCCATGTGCTGAAGGGGAGCAAATGGCGCATGGCGAAATGCTTGTGAAGTGGGTGGTGAACCCCAGTGCCCTGCAGAGCAGGTGCAATAGCAACTGTTCAGAGAAATAGCCTGAAGGTTTGGGATGATGTTTAGGCACATTTCTGAAGAAGCAACTGAAAAAGTGAGAGTTAAGACTGCTTTTATTGCCTGCTGCCTCTGAGGAGAAGGACCTTGCTTCACTATGATGTGATATAAGAGGGGGAAGACAGCAATAGAGGAGGACAGAGCGGCGGTAAGACCCCAGGGAACATGCCTTGCACAGTCCCACACTGCCTTTGGCAATGGCCAGTACCTCTAGTCTCCACGTCTGCCGGACGTACTCGCGCACCATATTGTCCCTCATGCTGTCGAAGACACCAGGCTGGGGCTCCACGCCGCTGGGGCGGTTGCAGGGCTTGCGGAGGGTGCAGCAGAGCCCATCGGCATCCTTGGAGTAAAACTCGCAGAGCTCCTCTGGCCCACAGTGTGCTTTGCCCCCCGCAATAGCGTAGGTACCGTTCATCTGGCGCTCGATGGCGTAATGATAAAACTGCAGGTTGCATACCATAGAGAGGACGTACCCCCCCAGACTGCGCAGACATTGCCGCAGCAGGAACAGCCCATCCGACATGCCTGCCAGCTTGAGGTATTCCTCTGCCTCCGACCTGGCAATGCTGCCATAGTAAAAGGGCAGGTGAGCAGCAGCATCCGGCATTGCTGCGCACTTATTGGGATTGCTTGGGGTGGCTCACACACAGCTTGTGCTTGATCTGGAAGAGAGAACCAACTCGAATTCACTGACTGAACTTTTGCAAACAGGTTTAATTTGAATTCAAACCTGTTTATCTAGGGGTTGATCAACCCACAGAGGACAGTCTTTAGGGGCATCTCAAACATCACGTGGAGAGCAGCAACGGGTGCATTCATATCTCTGGCCAGAGAATCCCATACAGCAATTTGCCTATCCTGCTAGAACAGGTAAGCAGAAATAGACCCGATCTTGATCTATTGCGAGTAATAGAGAATGCACTAAATTCTACAGTGATTGTTCTGGTCATGGATTACCTTCACTATTAAAAATGTGCATCTTAAATCCATTCCAAAGTCTATAGTTTTGACTTCCTACTATTTTCTCTCTAGTCCTGTTCACAAATAAAGGAAATTCTTTTTCCTCTCTGAATAAATTAGTTTTGCTGTGAGGGTCTATTTTGCTATGAGGCCAAAATCTTACATGAATTAAGATTAAAACAAGACAGCAACATTAGTTGTCTAAAGAACATCTAGATATACGGTTTCACCAAACACAGCAAAAGGAGGCAAGTATAAGCTGAGTGCTTCTAGGCAGACATTAACCATCGGTTGACAGGAGCAAGGAGAAACCTTCCTCTAATTGTCTCTTGATAAATTGTATGGATTTTTTTTTTTCCCTACAATATCTGACTGGCTGTTTTCTGAATTCGGCCAACACTCCAATCCCAACAGGCAGGTCCTATTTCTACTTCTTACACATGTTCCTGAGAAAGCTGGAGCTCAGACATGGCCAGCCATCATTGCAAAGTTAGTTTAATCCCACTGTCTCTGCCAAGCTGAAATGTGCAAGCATTACTGGAGTTCCCCGCTCAGAACAACCTAAAACCAGAAACAAACCTACCATCGTGTTGCTGCAGTGCCGGTTCTTGGTGGGAACCCAGTGAGAAATGTCACTTTGTTGATTGAGATATTGCAGAGCCTCTCCTGTCAGAGAGCTATTGGAGTTCTATCAAAACATCTGAAATCCCACCCACAAATTATAGCCAATTTCCGGTGCTTAGTGGAAACATTACCAGATTTGGAGGGTCTTATTTGTTCACTGGAGCCTAATCTTCAGTTTTGTCATTGCGTAGATGCTGACCCCAAAAAGAGTTATTGTCTCCCTCCCCATCTCCCACAAATGCATAACTCATGTTTACAGAAAAGGCAACCCAGCTTTTGGGTTGGATCTCTGCTATTCACCCTGATTCTTCCCAATATCACCCTCATTTCCGAACATGGTAGAACAAGTCACTGCCTGACTGTTTGGTTCTACTGAGCTGCTTCAGAAGCAGCCTCTCAGGTAGTGGCTGGAGCCGTGCTTGGCTGGCCATCTGCTTGCGCTGTGCCTACCCATCAGCACTAGTGAGGGGGCTGCTTCTTGCAAGCCTCTGGCCCTGCTGAGCTATGGAAGGGTTGGTTGGACATGGGCTTTGTGTCAATAGGAATAGAGTAGGGGTTAGAAGGAAACTGCTGAGGAGAAACCATCCCTCTGTGTGCACCCTGCTCTGCTCAGCATTCAATAGCAAAGACGCCATGGGGAACTGGATTTATGGCAACCAGAGTCTTCTCTACCTATTTGTTGTCTTCATTAAGCCCAGAAGTGGCCTTCTGATGAGAACAGGAAGGGAGAGCAGGCTTGGTGAAGGAGATGTTTTAGCTAAGACAGGAAACCACAACAGGAAGCCGTCAGTGGTGTTTGCAGCTTGCATGCAGGACGACTATAAACCTTGTCAAGCGCAGCGCAAGTAAGCCTGAATTGTGAAGACCCCTTAATCAAATTCAACAAATGAAACATTGGTGGACCTGCCAGTATGAGACAGAAGGCAAATGGAAATACGCTGTAGCTAAAAACCTGAACTGGGGTCAGTGCTTTGAAACAAAAGGAGTCCAGAGAGCCTCACAGGAGGTACAAGAGTGAACCCAGGCCTCTGGGTGGGCCTGAACAACCCTGGCACAACCTTAGCAGACTCAAACAAACCTCACACAGCTTTGTTTTTCTGCAGTGTAAAGCACAGATGAAAATGAGAACCGATTTCATGGATGGCTTTTACAGACTAGTGGCTGGAAGAAGCTGTGAAAGGCTCTCTCAACCACCATCTTCAAGCAGCAGGACCTGATTTTTCCAGCACCTTTTAAATCTCTGTCCCTTGGGCTGCAGTAACCCAGATGCTGAGCATTCTTTTTGGTTTTGGGTGCTCAGCTCAAGTTAGCAATAGCCCTTGTGGAAAAAGCCCATGAAGGCAGGGCTCCTGCAGTAATGGCCACGGCTGCAAGCTGGTGCTGTGACGTGAGGATGCACTGAAGAAAACAGCGCCCACGTAAAAAGTAGAGTCAGATCTGCACACAGGAAAGTCATGCAGGAAAATATTGACATGTCAGTCAATCAGATCTATATATAGCTGGCTACTCGCTTCTATTTAGATTAGACAAAAACAATCAGGACCTGGTTTGACTTTATAATTTCCCAGAAGAGCAGGTCCAATTTGTGCTGTACCAGTACCAGTCCCTGAGAGGCAGCTGGAGGTAGTGGTGGCAAACTGTAGCACCCCATAGGAGAATGTTTTCTGTCTCACTATGGCCACGACAAACCCCACAGCACTGCCCAGGCTGGCTGGGCTGTCTCTTTAAGGTGGCAGGGGTCGGCCGGGGGTGGAGGACCCGGGGAGGGATGGAGGCTAGGAAAGGGCCGGGGTGGGGGGTTTATAAAAGAGGTGTGGGCGAGTTGGTGCCCTGGAGGGGCTGGTGCAGGGAGCTGCTGTTTGAGGTGTGTGTTGGCAACGTGGGGGAGGAGGGTTTCTTTGAGCAACTCTGTAAAAGGTGTTTAATTGAGGGGAAGCAACTGAAGATAAGAGCTGCCAGGGTGAATGTGGCATTGCTGAGGTGGAACGTCTGGTGGGGGGCACTAGAGGCTTGGAGCTGCTGTGCCACTCACTTGCCCTGTCCCTGGGCTGAGTGGGGAATGACCCTAACCTCGGGGCTTGCCTATGCTGCAGGAGGCTACTGCTGGCTGAGGTCAGGTTGTTCTAGGTGCTTGCTCAGCCCTGCAGCTTCTCCTGGCATCCCTTGGCCTCTCACTGCACTGCTGAGGCTCTGCAAAGTTCCATGCAGGCCTCTTGTCTCACCCTGCTGCAAGAAGCTAGTGCAAGAGTAAATGTGTTCTCCTGTGATGCTGTTTGCAGCCCTTTTTTCTACTGAGCTCTCCAGGAGTATGCTGCTGGAGCTGATCCTGTGGAGGTGTGGGGTTGAGCCTGGGTGCAGGAGCTGTGGCAGATGGATGGTGTAGGCAGGGCCTAGGAGAGAGCAGGATGGCACAAAGAGTAGGGTAAATGAAACAAATCAATAGTTGCTTCCCTGTGGCTGTGGGCACGTACCAGCCATCTTCTGGCTTGCCTAGAGTTGTAGAGGAGCAGCTATGCCTAGTTCTTTCCCCTAGATTGCCTTCTGCTGTTCCTGCTCTGATCCAAGAACTGGTTTTATAGTGAAGAGCCTGGTTGAAGGTGAAGGACTGAAAAATGTTTCAAGTGTACAAGTTTCCTTCCTAAGTCATTTATCCCAGGAGTGGCTCATGACATGTAAGAGAATGAGCTGTGAGACAATTCCTGGATCGTGGGCATATAGTCTTCTAAATGCTAAATAACAATAGACTTGAAATAACTTTGATTAAACTTTAAATGCTTCTCAGTTTAAAGAAAACTTTGACTTGGATTGGCCTTACTATTCTAATTGCTCTTGATTAATGTTAAATTTGCATTTATGCATTCCATAGCAGCTCTTCCCAAAGCTTCCTCATGAGCACTTATGTTCCTTGCTTTAATTGCTTTCCCAACCTCCCTGCTGACTGCATACTAAAACCTCAACTGCACAATCATTTATTAACACTTGAGCTATGTGTGAGTAGGAGTTTATGAAACTGTGAGCCCATTTCTGTTCGTATTCATAAACAGCATGCCTTCTGCTTATAATGAAGATAGTAATCTTCTGTACTTGTCAGTGGGTATTACTAACTCAGTCCTACCTGAAATGGTTGTATTTACAGAAACTCCACAGAAAAAGCTCCCTGCTCTTGTTGGAGTCTTATGGCATGAATTCTACAAAGGACCTGATTTGCCCTTTGCTGTCCTTGAAGTGAGCAGGTAAGTGCAAACTGCCCCTTGCTGCCTGTGGATCCCTGGCCATGTGCAGAAATGCTTCATACTCCTCAGCCCCTTTGAAGTGAAACATGGGAATCATTTGGCCCCAGGGAGAGTCCACAGTCCTTTTTGGAATAAAGATGTTAAATTCCACAGTATTTGCAAGGCCTCACACAGGGGCCTGGTACTGCTGATATGCACTTGATGCAAAAGCTCCTGACAGTGGTATACCAGCTTTGAAAAAAAGCTGGTACCATAGAGATCAGAACCCTTCTTCCCCCAACCCCTTCCAAACTCTTGGCCAGAAACCTAGTGCCACCCCATCACAGTATTATTGAAGTTTTAAAATAAACACAGGTAATAAACAGTTCTGTTTAAATGCTTGTGCCTTGGTGTTGCAGTACCTATGTGATGAAGCAGCCATTGCTTACCCAGTGGCAGGGCTGCTGGTGGCTGGTTTCCTGTTCCTCCTTCCACCCAGGATCAGAACTAGCCAGGCTGCCTTGGGTCCCTCAGCTCCCTTAAAGCACTTACTCCCACAAGCAGGCAGCATTCAAGGGCTTGATGTCTGAGCATGCTCCTTGCAGACCCTCCTGAGACAGCCTGATGCTTGTATCTGCACCCAAATGTGCAGGAGTGATCTTGTGCCACCTCTGCTCCTGTTGCAGCTCCAAGCTGCTTTTTGCTGCTTTGCTTCAATCTGGCCACTCTTAACCTGCCTGAGTGGGTGAGGTTGCTCATCCTTCCCAGAAAGGGAGAAAGTGCAACAGAGCATGGAAAATTGATGACACGCTTGTTTGGTGCAGTCAGATGGCAGTAAAGGCCTGAGCTCATTCATATCCTGCTGGGGACTTGTTTTCCTTCTGTGGTTATTTGTCAAATGCTAATGAGCGGAAGCAATTTGCTCTTCTCTCCTTGAGAGCAGGAGACAAGGAGGGGGCAGGGGAGGGGGAAGGCCACCTGCCTGGGGCCCTGGTGGTTATAACTATCCGCCTCTCTTGTTCAAGCTGTTGCTTTAATGGCCAGGATTGCCTTGTTCCCAGAAAGCAGTTTTCTGGTATTAGTGCGCTTCCTCTGAGCTTTTCACTGATACCTGTGAACCAGTGGTGCAGCTGATTCTGGTAACAGGAGGCAGGGCTTGGTGCCTCCCTGCAGGAGGCTGGGGGAGGTTTTTCTGCAGTGCCATAGAAAGCAAATTTGGGCAGAGTGTGGTCCCCTGAGCCAAAACAATCATCTCATGAAAGGAAATACAGTTACCACCTGGTTGACCAAGGGAAGTCAGTAGATGTAATTTTTCAGAATTTCAGCAAAACTGTTGATTCTATTTCTCACAGTATTCTTCTGGACAAAATGTGCAGCATTCAGCTAGATAAACACAATGCTGTGAGTGAACAACTGGCTGATGGGTTGGGCTCAAATGGCTATCATAAATGGGGTTACAGCAGGCTGGCAGCCAGTCACTAGTGGGGCTCTTTCTGCAGGCCTCCATTTTAGGGACAGTTCTCTTCAATGTTTTTGTAACTGATCTAGATGCAGGACTCAAATGTATACTAAGAAAGTTGGCAGATGACACTGACTCCCTTGAGGGTAAAGATGCCTTACAGTGAGATCTTGACAAACTAGGGGACTGGGCAATCAACAACATAATGAAGCTCAATAAGTGCTAGATTCTGCACCTGGGATGAAACAACCCTAGCTCTATGTACAGGTTAGAGGATGAGAGGCTGAAGAGCAGCCCCCCAGAAAGGGCTCTGGGGGTTCTGGCTGACAGCAAGCTGAACCAGTCAGCAGCAGGCCCTGGCAGCCAACAGGGCCAACTGTGCCCTAGGGTGCCTCAGGCCCGGCATTGCCAGCCAGGCAAGGGAAACCACTGAAAACACTTCTGGCCCTGGACCCACTCATCCTGAACAGCTTTTATTTAGGGTCTAACATAGTTAAACACAGTACGTTGTTCACTGCCTAGTAGTATTCCTGAGTGTTTTTGTGATCTGGTAACTCAGCTATGGGTCATCATGTCTAAACAAATGATGTCAAGATGTCCTAAGGATGAGTGAGCACAGAACTTGCCCCTATGTTTACCTGCCACCCAGCTGGAGTGGAGATTGACAACTAACTGGAGTGAGGAGCTGGTACTCCAGCAGGGTTCTCCTGTTTCTGGTATAGCAGATGCTTTCGTGGAGCCAGTAAAAGCAAACTGCAATAAATGCATAAATGCAATAAAACATGCATATGTTGAGAACTGTTATGTTGCTTGCTTCTACCTGGCCTCACTGTGTTACCTCAAAAGGTTTTTGCTGAAATAAAAGCTTATTGCAGCATTGTGGTCCTAGAGCTTTCCAGTACAGAGCATGTGGGGAGCAGCAGGCTGAAGAAAGGTTAAATGAGATTTACATTAGCAATTTGCAGCTAGCCTGTTAGCACTACTGCTGGTGGCATAGCCCTTAGTAGGGTGCAGTAAAGGTGACACTGCAGGTGTGACAAGGCTTTAAGCTGCAGCGGTGTGAGGGCATTGGCCATGATGGATATTTTTGGAAATGCTTCTCATGTTCAACACTGGCTTGGGTCCTTCTGATGGTTCCAAGCAGGTACCTTTTTCTGGAAGAACTGGTTCAGTGCTGCTCTGAACAATGTGCCCTCACCACTGCCTCCCTCATGGCTCCCAGCGGTGAAGCATCTGACAACTCAATTTCCAACTGCAAAAGGACCCAGCGTGGAGCCTGGTGTCTTTTTCTACATAAAAACCATCTGCATTAATGTTTGGGGTTTGTCATTTAAAGATAAGTATTATAGTTGAGCTTAGTTTAGGAGCATTTTTTTTTTTTTTGCATTACCTACAGATTCCTTGGAAGATCACAGCTGCTGTCTGTGCTGCATATGAGTGTGCAGCTGTTACCTCCTGAGTTTTTCAGGGCAGAAAAGATGGAGAAGAGACAGGCAAACTGAAGAGAGATGAGTTGTGTGTGCAGTCACCATCAGGTTGGGTGAAGAGCTCCAAAGTCTTGTTCCTTTACTCTGATGTTCAGGGCTCTGCAGCCACTAGGCTGCAATCCCATCCTGATGAGTGTCAACTTTGTGCCCTGCTTGGTAGGGTACTGGATTATCAGCTATCCTGGGGAGGGAGGCAAGCTGTCTGAGAATAACATGGCCAGTCTCCAGCTAGAGTTTTTTCTCAAATGGGTTAAAACCTGTTGATTCAGTGAAAGTACATTGCATTGGGCATGAATGCAGGCCAAGGCTGATCTGCTGACCTGGTTTCAGTTCTTAATCTTGCTTCCTTTGCTTTTTGAGAGGCAACAGTTACTTTGTCCTCTCTATACCGATTATCGGCTTGCCTCTGCTTTCGTAATGGGATCATTTAACGTTATAGATAATATCAGACATCTGTTGGTTGTCTGTTTTGCACTGGTCCATCCAAAACTGCCTGGCTTCTCCTTGGTCTATAATACAAGCTATATTTTTAAGGTATTCTTACTTTGGACAGTATCTCTATGCATATGAGGCACTTCAGAATCATACTTTTATAGTCCTGCTCTGAAGCCATCACTAGAGCCTGAAGTTCCTGTCAGGAGGGGAGGCAGGAGAAGGGGGAGCAGAGTAGTGAGCAGTAAAGTCAGCAGTGAGCAGGTCGTAGTGGTGCTGCATCAGTAGTGCATTGGTGCCCTGAATGTTACCCAGGAGGAAGGCTTCAGTGTGCTCAAGCTGCCCTGTAACTCTGCTCCTCAGTGCTGACACAATAGTAAAACAGGAGACTACCTTACATAGCTCTGCTAGAGGGGATTTAGGCAGGCAGAGCATAAATGTGAAACTCAGAACTTGGCTTAGACACCAAAGCAACTTCTCTGTGCTTGCAGTAAGTGCCATGGGCTCTCAAATGGTTATGAGTCAGTGAGGTTTCTCAATCTCACTTTGAAAGCCCAAGCAAAGGGGGCTAGCAGCAGATCCAAACATGACCAAATGACTGCGTTGGGCAGCTGGTGTTTGTGACTGGCACTGCAGCCCTAATGCTTGCTTTTATGGGCAAAATATTACTGTAAGTAGAGTGGATGGTGGGGAAGAGGCTGGTAGAGCAATCAGTGCATTCACTACTTCTCAGATATAAAAAGATGAGTTTTGTTTACATGGAACAGATCAGAACAAAGTTAATGTAGCATTTAAAAAAAAAAATCTAACACTAGCAAAACCAAACAAAAACCCCAAACCCACCCATGTGATTCAGTACCAGTAGTGAACTTGATGTGGGCGCCTTGACACTACTGAGGTTACTTAGTCCAGCAGGTGTTTTGATACTGGAAGTGTTGTAAGCCATCCAAGTTCAGGATGGAGCAATAGGTGAATGGCTTGAATGATGTGCTAATGAGTACAGCTCTTAGGAACTGATAAGATATGGGGATAAAGGAGAAGATAACAAGACTTTCCACTGATTCATGAGAAATATTTCCTAATAAGATCCATCAGGATGTGGAACAATGTCTCCAGGGAGTATAGCAGAAATCCCATTCCTAGTCACTTAACACTGGTTCAGTACTGTAGTAGGGAACAATCATCTACAGGCAGGAAGAAACAGGGATGAGCTAATAGGACTTTCCCATATCTAACTTCTGCAATTCTGAGTTCCATTCAGGGAAAATTGCACTTTCAATTCCTTTCTCTGTCCAATGTAATTTCCAGTTCAGCCAAAGCTCCGTGGAATGCAGAAATACTGAATGCAGAAACATTTTGCTTCCACTGTTGATGTTTTTGGTCTTCTGTTGAACATCAGTGTCTGAATTAAGGATTAAGTCTTCTGCTTGCTCACTAGACAATACTTACTGTTCCGCACTTTTTTTAATGTGGCTAACTGATCAGCTACATGGCTACTGAGGTGAAAAAATAGCTTACTCCATGATCTCATAAGTTCTTAGCTTTTGTTCTTTGTATGCTATCAATGGGAGGTTATATTAATACCTGTGCTTAGTCCCTGCTTCTTACCATGGGTAAAATGCACCATTTCCCACAGCTTTTCCACCAGGCAAGCTAACTTTGAACCTCTGTATTTAAACATGCAAATACCATTCTCTTGTCCCTGAACACAAGACCCTGGGATGAGCAGCAGAGGGTTAACACTGTCTTCTGGAAAACCCTTTTGATCACTCAGCTTCTGCTTCACTCTCCTGCAACCTCCCCTTGTCAGTAGAACATGCTGATTACTTCGGCTGTGGGATGCTAATAATCCATCAAAACAGATTCTCCAAGGAGAACATTATGGTCCAGGGACAGGGCTTTGTGCTGTGGAGCTCTCCAGGTTGCTGGATTGCATCCAGCAGTGGTGGAACAGGCTGGATGTTCCTGTCCAGCAGCTGCTGGGGCGCTGCTGGCGGAATTGTTGCTGGTCTCACAGCCTGGTTCATAGTGGGTGGATCACAGCAGCAACAATTAGTTGCAAAGAGGCTTTTCTTTGGCAGTCCAGAAGAAAGAATGCAAACCCTTCCAGGTCCCAGGGGAGCCAGGATGCTGGCAGCTGTGCAGGGCATGTTGTGCCCTGTAAGGGTCCAGCTAAGTTCTCAGAATGACCTAGTGCTGTTTAAGCCTGCCCTCATAGCGTGACTTCAGAGAGCTGAACACACTGGAAAGTTCTGCCTGTGCCTCTGGCACCTATCTCCCCATTTCCCTGTGACTGTAGGGCATTCCTCTAGGCTCTTGTCTGTTCCTCCATCAAAATTTTGTTCCTTGGAGCAGTATTTGCTGGCTCCTTTCACAGCTCAACACAGCAGTGCAGTCTGCTGTGCCTGTCTGTACCGCTTCTGGCTGCGGCAGGACCCTTGCTGACATCTGTCTGTCCTTTTTAACTTAACGTGATGATGGCTGCAAGACCTTGAACGTCTGATGCAGGACTGGGGAGAGAGATTCTTCCACTGGTCTAGAGAAGTATGCATAGTCTCACACTGCTCCCTAGGGCTGTATTAATTTAATAAGGCTGTAGTTGTTAAGTAATAGCTGTGGGGTGTACTTAATACCTATGCCTTCTAGCTCTGTGCATGACAGATTGTAATCTCATCAGATAAGAGGAGAGGGGCTAAGCCATATGTGTACATCTGCACCTATAATCTTCAGGATCTATGCAAACATCTAAGGGGAAGAGGGTCATGATTTTTACTCAAAATATTTTTCTGTTTTCCATCTGCCTTGCAGATTTTATTTAGGTATGGTTCTGCTCCAGAGATGTGCACTGGGAGTTTTCTGATGAAGAGGTGAAGAGGCAGGTAGGAGCAGGATATCCCATGAGCAAGGAACAACTGACTAATCTGTTCTTAATTGACCCAACCTGTCCATAACTGTTTACATAATGGACTCTACTCACAGATTATCTAGAAGCTTTTCAGAAGCACAAATACATAGCCCAGATGAGTATTATAATAAATTAATCCTTGAAGTGTTATTCTCTTATTGGCCAAAAACTCAAACGAGAGAGAATCTGGGCAAAAATTGGTTGTGTTGGGCATCTCAGATGCAGAAGGACTTCCTCTGGAATGCTAGCTTGAATCTGAGTCAATGACTGGTTGGTGATGGGTCTGGTATCTCTTGAGCTTTGTCTCTATCATTTACTTTTCTGTCTGTTTTTTATTAATAGGTGGCAGCAGCAGCCATGGGAGCAGTGCTATGGGAGAGTGACTTTTGTCAAATAAATAGGACAAATCCCAAAATCCTGCTGCAGTGCTGGTGGAATACTGAGCAGCCCTGCCAAAGCTTGCTGTGGATGAAATAGAAGGCACAACGTTCTGCTTTGGTGTCGAACTCTTGCAGTATATAATTTTCTCAGTTTGCGTACGAGAAAACTTTAAAATTGCTCAACTCCTTTGTAACCTTGCTATGCATCAGTACTCCCTGCTGGAAAGTCTGGCATGTAGTAAGAAATTCCCCTAACAGCTAGCATCTTCCCTGCCCATTCATAGACTTTACCTCAGGCTTTGCCAAGGACAGTACACATTTGGGGCCTTGAAAATGTGACTTTATTGGATCCTGAATGTGCTCTGCATCCACATGCCATCTTTCAGTTTAATTTTGGGGGGCAGAAAAGGGATGAAATTTATGATCCCTCTCCTGCTGATGAATGCAAGGCAGGCAGAAGAGCTCATACCCCAGTAATGCCCTGGACTGCAGTTCTGCCAAGTCACACACTTGCTGTTGTGTTATGCTGCCTACTGCAGTAAGCACACTATATCTAGATGAACAAGGATTGGTCTCGGAAAAATACAGTCAGTTCGTTATCTTTATGCATGCTTTATTTTGGCCAATGAGATTCAGAAAATAAATTTCTTGTGCTGCTTTTAGATCCTGTGGAATTTTCAGAAAAACACAGCATTATCTGAAGCTTCTTACCCTATTTGCTGTTCCAGACTCCCTAAATCTGTTTGAGTCATTAACTCACCTTAACAACTGCATCGTGTTTTCCCCTCAGTGTCACCAAGAAGATGAAGTGATTGCTTTCTGGTGCACTTTAGGATCCTTCAGAATAAAAAGCTATGTATGTCCTACGTGCCAAGGCACAAGCAACAGGCCCTGCCTAAATGATACAACTTCTGCAGCAAGTGTGGCTTGTGTGCAACTGTCCCTACTAAACTAATTCTGTCATCAGCTGCAAGAAATTCATAAGCCTCCTGTCATCCCTTCAGGTCCAGACTAGCTCTGCAGTCTTGTGCCAATGCTTTTATGCATGCTTGGGAGTAGTGTCAAAGCACAGTATAGTTGCAAAGGATTCCTGGGTTCCAGAGATCCTGCTGTGGATCCTGTGTGATCCTGGCTCACCTCATTCAGGGTCCAGCTGTAGGCACAGAGCAGTGCTTAGCTGTGGCTGCCTTTAACACCTGCTACCCCCAAATGGGGTGAGAGCTTCGCGTGCTTGTAGCAGGGCACAATCATTTTGCATAGGGCAGTGATCTTTGGAGATGCTTGGTCACCAGAAATGGGGTTAACTGCAGTAGGATCGTGCTATGGATGACTGCAGCCTGGGGCTTCCAGTGCTCCAGTCAGCTGGGGTGTCTCTGTGCTGTGAATATGCCATAGCACATGTGGGCATTGATCAGCAGAATTACAGAAATTCAGGCACCCCAATCCTGTTGGAAGACAAAGGCTGTTATGCAGGCTGGCTTAAGAGGCTTCGGTCCTGTGGCTTATGAAACTAGGTCTTGGGCAAAGCTGCCCAGGTATGAATCAGGAGAGGATGGCAGTCAGTACTCAGAAGCAGTTTGGGGCCATGCTTTTCCAAGACCTTTTGAAAATGCTCTGGTAGGTGTTGAATTTAAGGCTCCAGCACTTACTCTTTGGCACTTGCTGCTCACTAAGTAGCCACAGGGAAGCAGGAGATGATTCTTATATTGCCAAGGGTAGATTTAACACCATAAGGTATGCCTTTCCAGATCTGTAGAAAAGGGGTAGAGCTCAGGCAAACTGTGCTTTGTCAGATTTGAGCCAAGGGCACTGCATGGGCAGCTCCTGGCTTAAGGTTATAAACTGGGCAAATCACAGAATTATCTAGGTTGGAAAAGACCTTCAGGATCATCCAGTCCAACCATTGTCTTGACCTAGTGAGTCCCATCACTAAATCATGTTCCTCTGCCACGTCCACAAATCTCTTGAATACCTCCAGGGATGGGGACTCCACTACTTCCACCACAGGGCAGCTTGTTCCACTGCTTGACCAGATAAAGTAAAATGACAGCTCAGAGTCTAACGGTCACCTCCAACTCAACAGCAAAGGTTAACTGAGCAGCGTTTCTGAGTTTTGAAAGGCAAAAGATGAATCTGAGCTTGAAACCTAATCTGCAAGCATGAGCGGAATTCTGCAAGATCCGGCTCATCTCCCAAAGCCATAGTGAGTAGCATGTTAAAAATACTGTCCTGGGGGTGAGCTTCTAGGCCTCAATACATCTTCATCAAAGCAGGAGGGCAAATTTTGCTTTAGTACTGTTCAGGATGTCTTTGAACACTGTTTCAGAGTAGAGTGAGACCATTCCTTAACTGTATTTTAAGAGGATTAAACAGTTCAGACTGCACAGGGCTACAAGGTGATAAGACATTCCTGATGAAATTTTGAAGAAAAAAATGAATACTTCTGGAGGCGGGGGGAAGTTGGACTTCACTAGTTCAGTTGTTTTTACGCGAGCATATCAGCTCTGAAGCATAGGTACGTGTTTGCAGGTGACCAGCATGCATTTGAGCAAAGCATGTGACTTGCAAGTGGTAATGGAAGTTTACGTTCACCATCAGTCATTTCCTATGTGAAAAGGTCTGTTCTGAGTGTTGAAATGCACTACTAACAGGCAGCTTATCTCTGTTTTCCAAGTATAGCGCTGAGGCATATAAGTACTGGACTAGGCCTGCACAGGGCTATTCAGTTATTTTAATAACAGAAAGGGCTTTTTGTTCCAGTCACTTGAATGGGATTTTAGGAAGTAGAGTTATCTTAAGACCATAGTTTATGCTTTATCCTGCCTACCTCTCTTAGAGTGGCTACAGGTTTCTGCTTGCTGGCTGTGCATGGAGTTTGCAGAAAGCTGCCCGTGTTCTCCACAACCCCTGGTATCTGTTGTCTGTTCTGAGATCTTTCCAGCCTGTCCTTTCCCGTTCAATACTAGACCCACCAAGGCCTTTCCTGACACCTCTGGGGATATTATGAGCATAAGTTAGCATCATTAATTGGTTAAAACCACTTAAAAATACCTGTTCCTGCACACTCGGTAAGGAAAGGAATAAAAGGAATAAAAGGAATAATTTTGAACCTAGTGTGTTTGATATAGCCCATCTAATGCTACCATGTGAGTTAGCAGTGATTCCTGGGAACGCATGTGTTAAACAAAGGATGTGAGGCTTTAAATTGATAAGTTGTGTACTTCTCTGGAGGGTGGGAAATGGTCATGTTCTGCATTTGCCCTACTAACAGCTGTTTCACATCTTTCTGTACCTAGTGCTGTTACTCATCTCAGACCCACAGAGTCATCAGAGGTGGAGAAAATTCATCTCACTGGAGTCCTTTGCCCATGGCATCTCTGCTTTTGTGCTGTTGGTCCCACCTGCTGAGGGTTTCTGGAATCAAAGCTTGGTTCAACTAATGTATCTGCCCCTTTTGACATCCCAGGATTTAACCGCTCAAGCCAGGCTTCCTTGAGCTGTTTCAGTGGACTTAGGTCATGTACAAAACCTTGTGTTTCAAAGGTTTTCTGTTCCTTGTGAAGTTTCTTGCTTTAGAGGGCAGCACATGGACTGCAGCATAATCCCTGTTATCTGAGAGTTCTCAAGAAACCCTCTTTCTGATTAAGGTTTCAATTGGAACCTTTTTTTTTTTAATGTCATTAAAACCCACATGCATTTATTTGTAAGTCTTCTAATACTGCTATGGTATCATCCATGTTTAAGAAGTTGTATTCCTGGGAGCATCAGCAAGCTCTGCTAGGACTTGGGCCCCTTTCTCTGCTCAAGGGGAAAAATGGTAATGAAAGGTTGCAAATACAAAAGCTATAAATGCATCAGAAAGCAGAACCTTATAGTTCTGTTTGTTCATCCCACTGCCAGTGAGGGAGCCCGATCCCTTTCCTTCTGCAGTCACCTCTACAGTTCTGCCCATGTGATGGGTTTCCCTCACATCTCTGCAGCATGTATTCCATAGATCTGCCTATTAGGAAATGTTTTCTGAGGCTTAACCTCAACTTTCCTTTGTTCTAGTTTATTCCATCACACCATGGACTGTGCTTGAACTGATGGGACTTGGAATGGTTCCTGTTTTCACATAAAAATGCAGAGCAATAACAGATGAAACGGCAAAGAAATTAAGAGAAACAAATGTGAATTTGGCAGAAGCCTCTTTTTTTTTTTTTTTTTTTTTTTTTTTTGAGTATATTTGCTGTTGTATTTGTTAGTAGGAAATCTCTGAAGCCCTCCTTGATTATTTGGAGCATTATTCAGCAGGTTCCAAAGACCCTAAGTCTTCCCACATTGCCACTTAGGCTCACAGTCAGTTTAACAAGATTCCAGATGAGACAAATTCTGACAGAGATAAAAGAAAAGTTGGTCGACCCCGAGTATTTGCCTGTAAGCAATTATTTTATATTCTGATCTAAATGCCCCAACTCCAGAAAGAGAACAATGCCCCCTAACATCACATCAGTGTTTTCTTATGCTGTTGGGGCAGTCAGTAGAAAGTCTAGAGCAGTTTCATGGTGAATTAATATGGGCCTATTGACAACAGCGTTTCAGGGGATCTCCCCTCCCGCTGCTAAGGGGTGTGCAGCGAGGAACAAAGCAGCCATGTCGTGCAACAGCTACCGAAGAATACTGACAGCAGAAAAGTACATCTTACCTGGTTTACAGATGGGCAAAACGTCTTGTCAGGGCTTCGTTGCAGCAGTTTTGAAGAGAGAAAGGAAAGGAGGGGGGAAATGTTCTCTGGTGAGTAAGAAATGTCTTGATTTTGGGAGATAGGAGAGGAACAGGCCACACCATCCAGTGAGCTGTCTGGCATTTGCTAACCTCCGTTAACTGGTTTCTTTGAAACGTGACCTATTTCCTTGTTGCACAGGAAAGGAAAGAAGAGAAAATAAAAGCTGTGTAACCTTGAAGAGTGAAAGAGCTCTGAGACCTTCTCAGTGCCAGGTCTTCATGGGAGAATACAGATCATCAGAGGAAGGTGGTGAAGATCAGGTTTTGTTTAGATGTGTTGAGCGAAGCTGTTACCTTGGCAGTACAGCTATCTGTTCGCCTGTTGAACAGATGTTCCTTGGGAAGTGAGCCCTTTTGCAGAAGCCCATCTCTGCCATGCCATGGTATGTCTCTTGGAAGTCACAAGGTGGTCAGGAAAGCTTAGCCTCTCTCAATTGTTTACATCCAGCCCAGGATGAGAGGCCCTCTGTTCAGGGCTTCTTTGGAGTGATGGTGTGTGATGGTCAAAACCTAGTCTCAGGAGCCCAAGAAGCTTCTCTTAGGCTATTTTTTTTTCTGCTCAGCTTCCCAATTAACTGTTTGTAGTGCCAAAACAGCCACAAGACTAACAGCTGGGAACCATCCAACACCAGTCCTACCAAATACATTTTTTTTCTTGGAAGGTCTTTCAGCTGTTCCTCAAGGGCATGCCTCCCTTTCCAGAAGGAAATAATGTTTCATCACCAGCCACGATAAACAGATCATTACCACTTGACAGCTCATTAGGCTGGGAGAAATGGGTTAAGGGTTAGAGTTTGGTGCCAAGTCATGGGTGACCAGGAAGAAGTACTGCAGACCTGTGACTTGAGTGCTTGAATGCAAAGAGGTTCTTCAACAGATGCATGGATGGAGAATCCCCCAAATGTCTCAATGAAGCAGGTGGAAGACTGCATTGTAGAAGAAGTCAGGACTGGGGCTGTAACTGTGGCAGGCTGAGCTTGTTGATGTTGAAGGCTGGAAAAAAAAAGTTGTGGTAGGATTACATATGCTCAAAGATAGCTTGCATTTTGCATTATTTGACTGCATGGCATTTCATGGACAAATCCCCTCAAAGAGCCCTTTGATTATATTTTTAGTATGGGGCTGTAAATTATGTTTACTCAGAAATCAATATTAAAGGTTGTTGCAGACACAAAGTGAGATCCTGAGATAGAAGATGAGTCACCTAGGCAGTTTAAAAGTGTGAAAATGTGGTGTTCCAACGGACACCTTTGCAGTGTGAGCAGAGGTCTTGCTCCTGAGCACTCAACAAGGCTCACCAGCACACTTGTCCTTTGCCCAGAACACTCACAGAGTTTTTAGGCATTGTGTAATCATCTTGGTAATTTTTTTCAGCTTTGCTTTCAAGTCTAGCAGTGGCTCATTCAAGCTGAAGTGACAAGTTTGGGAGACACCAATCCAATTTTATCTAACACCTGGGGTTAATTAAACTGTTTTTCACTGTTGAGCAATTAGTTTGCATATTTCCACACTAGTGGAAAATCAGAAACATTTGTTTAAGGCTGGTTTTACTTGTAGGTTCTCAACAAATAAAGCAGAGCGGTTTGTTTATTACAGCAGTAGCTAAAAGACCGAATGGAGCATTGTTGTGTTAGGTACTGTACAAACATAAAAAGGATTAGTATGTGGCCAAGTAGCTAGTCCCAACATGGACATGGGGCCAGGCTGTGATGTAGAGCCAGAGCTGGGAACTCTGCCCAGGCCTGCAGTTTAGACATAGCAAGAGTTTATTTTTGTTTTATGTACAAAATGGTTATACAAAATGACCCCATCAGGCCTCAGCATCATCCCTTATGTGCTTTAATGGCAGCCTTACAGGCCTTAAAATGAGCACTGGCCTGTGAGTGTCGTGCAAACTGGTGCTGCAGCTGGGTGTGCTGGATGCACTTGGGCATCAGCCAGCATCACCCAGAAGCGATGTGCTGTGTTTTTCTGCAGGCATTGCTCTTTGTTTTTTCTGGGTTGGGTGCAGTGTCCCTGCAGGGGTTTCTACCTGCATGGTGCTGAGCCTGGACCTCGCAGGATTGGAGTGTGCAGCCTCTGCCACGTGTAGCCATTGGAGGGTGCAGTGTTCCTGGGCTGCTGAGCCTTGGGGCCAGGGTCCTGCAGCTCAGCTGAGCGCAGGGCTCCTCTCCACCCTCGGGGGGAGGGACGATGCTGGGGAGCTGTGGAGAGAGGATTTCAGGTATCTCCTAGAAATGCAACCTCAACTCCTCATCCTAGAAGGAGGGAGCAGCTGCTTGTCACTGCTTGATGCTGGAGGCAAATTGTAGTCGCTGTCGGTTGCCCCTGAAACTCTTGTTTCAGGCAGGGTCTCATGTCCCCTCTGCTGTTAATCTTGTCCCTTTCCCCTTCTCCACTTTCTAGGCTCTCATGCTTGTGATTGAGGCCTTGGCTTGGAAGATGTGTGCAGCTCTGAGGTGACTCCATCACCCCTCCAGAGGCAGGCCCAAGCTGGAGCTCAGTTAAGATAATTTTTTGAGCTGAGGACTTGACATGGCCTGGTCAGAGGACAAGATCTGTAGGGATATACTGTTCTCAGGTACAGTCCTGTGGAGGCTTTTGCTCCAGCCACACACACAGGATCTGGTTGTTTGTCCTTGTGTGCTAGGAGGCTCTAGTGCTGTGTTCAGCATCCAGGAGGGACTGCAGCCCTGGGTGAGGAGACCACCCACCTGGAAGAGGGAGAGGGGCAGGTAACATAGAGCAGGGAAGATGGCTGTTTGCAGCCTCAGTCCCTCTTAATTACACACCAAGTGTATTTGGAGACAAGCCTCAGCAGACAGAAAGCCCCTAGGATGGCACCGGGCCATGCTCTGAGCAATTAGTTTTTCCTTGGCCAGAAGCGGCACCATTCAATTAAACCCCAAATATTTTGTTTAGCTGCTCTTTTTTGTACGTGCTGTGGGGGCTCAGACAATGGCTAGCGCAGCCTGTGGAGGAAGGAAACCACTCTTTCCACCCAACCAGGGAAGTGGCCAAAAATCCAGCCCAACAATTGTAGTCCCTTTGAACTCCGTTTTCAAGCGGAGAGAGCCAGGCCCTTCCAGCATGAGCAGCTGTGATGAGAAGTGGCCCTTGCTCCTGTTCTGCGGTGCCCTGGCTGCAGGGGCAGGAGCTCAGGGTGGCCACCATCCGAGGCAGGATCCCAGGGCAGGTAGATGTCGGATTATAGTTCCTGCAGCCACACTTCTGGCTTGTGGCCACATGTTCCTTGAGAGTGAAGGAAGGTGCTGGAGCACTGCTTCCTCCAGGACATCTCCTGCTCAGATCATGCTGCTGCTCTGTCCCAGAAGCAGATTTCAGAGGGCTTCAGCCAGTGGAAGGAAATGCATTATGTCTGTGAAATGTGAGGATATAGCCTCTGCCTGTGGTTCAGCCCTGCACTTGCTGATAGCAGAGAGAGTATGCGAGGATATGCTGCAAAAAAGGACTGATGGCTTCTTCTTTTCTTAATCCTTTTGCTCAAGCATCCTGTGACCAGTATCGGGGCATGGGGCTGGCTCTGTGGCTTTTCCTGTCCTCTGTTCCCATCTAACAGCTGTGTGCTCACTGGCCTGCTCTGGGTCAGCCTGGGTGGCACCCAGCACCCTCCCCACGAGCTGTGGCTGCAGAGGTCTGCCCTTAGGGTCAGATCCTGTGGCTTTGGCTCTGTACACATGTAGAGTTGGCTTATACCTTCTCCTGCTACTTTCCACCCTCTTGCCTTTCATGCAAATCCTCTCATGCCAAAAGGCTCCCCAGGGAGGGTTTTGGGGTTTGTCTGACCCAGAGAGGGGCTCAGCTTGGGGCTCTGCTGTCTGATGCTGCAGTCCTTTCCCTGTGTCCTTCCCAGGGCCCTTCTCTGTCCAGAAAGAAGCAGGGCAATTGGGAAGGGGTGGTTTTTATATTTGCAGGATGGCAAGGTAATTCTCTTTGCCAAGGCTTTACACATTCTGCTTTCTGATCTCAAAGAAGACTTCAGACAGAAAAAAAAGAAATGAGTGCTTGCTCTTTATTGTAGGTTATTGTTTTATGTGTCCTGAGAGGGCTTTGTTTTTAAACAACCAGTATTTTATTATTTGCAGTGTTTATTCTGTTCTTTAGAAATATATTGTTCTCTGTGGGACACTCCACGGTGGCAGCAGAACAAGAGAAATTATGCATCACAGGAGCCAACAGGGTGAAAATGATGTAACTTGGGAGGGAATGGACTTCTTAAAACACTAACAAATTCTTGAGGGCTTTTTTAAATTTAAAGCCAATACCTAATACCTAATCGTGCTATAGAGCACAGCTGTTGTTGTTAAGGCAGTTTCATCAGACATGTGCTGGATTTTTAAAAGCATTTTGAAAGCTAGTTAAAATGAAGGATTGGACTTTTTGGGGGGGGGGGGGGGGGGGGGGGGGTTTTGGGGCTTTTTTTCTGTTCTGTCTACCGTTTGCTGCCGTCAGCTTGACCCCTGTGCTTTACTGCTTTTATAGGGATGTTTTATCGGCCAGGGGGCCGTCGAGGCCCCGGCCCGCATTCCCGTTGGGACTTTGTGAGCAGCCGTGTCTGCCTGGGAGGATCGCTGCCTGCTCCTTTGCAGAGGGTTTAGCTGATTAGTTTTATACTGTTGCAAGCAAGACCTGCCTTCTGCACTGATGTCAGCAGTCAGGGCGGGACTTTTACAGCCTTGTGGGTTTGAGATTTTTTTGGATAATCCTGGCAAAATTCCTGAGCAAAGTTTCTATTTTTTTTGAGCAGACCCTATACATGCTGCCTCCGAGCCTCTCTCTTATTGCTGCTCACTTCCTGAAAGGAGACTTTTTAGCATAGCCTCTAGGTCCAGTGCTGCCTGGGTCTGACAGAAGAAGGTTATTGAGGAAGACAACGTAAACCCTCAGCCTGGAAACTTTCTGACACCCGCAGGACTGAGGGGGAGAGACAAGCCTTTGGCTGCTGCTGGGGAAAAGAAAAAGAAAAAAGAAAAAGAAAAAGAAAAAAAAGAAGCTTAAAGAATTAAAACAGGAAAAAGAAGAAAGAAGGGAAAACGCTACAAAAGGTAAAATAGTCTTTAAAATATTTTTTCCAGATAAATCTCTTTGAGGTTGGAGTGGGGTGGTCTGGGGTGGAGGGAATGTGAATGTTCTTTGAAATCAGAACCGTCTCCCTGGAGAAGGAATGAGCCCGAAGAGTATTGCATGCTGGAAAAACATTTATGAGAATGAAAACCATGTTCACCCTTCTCCAACATTCAGAGTTTCCATAAAAATGCAGGGTTGTGTTTCAAAGTGTCTGCAGACAGCAGGAGTCAGGCATCTGCTCTCGCGCGCTGTCTCTCTCACCTCCCCCTTTCCCCACACCATTCTACTTTTTATTGCATTAAGCCATCTGATTGCATGTTTTCTGCTTTAAAATAGGATTCTCTTAGGCAGAGCTGCTGTGGGTGAAGCTCTTAATTACAGAAAACAACAACTACAGTCGCTGCTGCAGAACTATGCATTCCTTGCTGTCCTCATTCCTGTGAATAGACGCGGATTGCACTCCCTCTCCCTCTTTCGCTGCCTCTCTCCATCTTCAGGAGCTGCCTCTTTCCCTCCTGTGTGATGCGGGCAGAGGATGATAAACTGTCTGACCTGAAAAATTTGCAAAGTCATTATAAACTTCATGAGCATTACCAGGCATTTGGTCCTGTTGTGCTAGTCATATATTTCTTTGCTTTGATTATATTTTAAAGGGGTTTTTAATAAGATCAATCCCTCAGAACATGTTATTTTAAACATCAAAGTAAATATTAGTGATGGTGAAATGCCAGAAGATTATCTCATTAGAGCTGAAGGAGCTGTGCTATAAATAGAAAGGAGTTTATAAAATAACCTTGGCAAAAATCTTCCAGAGGGGAAAAATCCACCTGGGAGAGAAGCGCGGAGCCGTGCTGGTCTGTGCTGCACTCCAGGGCAGGTACCCTGCTTTGGCGCCAGCTGCGTCTGGGCGGCAAAATTTAATATTTCAAACCGAGGCTCGTTTAGGGGCACATTTATGATCAAGTGTATGCTTGGCTGTGAATGTCAGGGGGCTTTTGTTTTCCTAATTAAGTCCATGCCAATACCCACATTGGCTGGAGATAGCTCAGCCATGCCAGGGAGATCTGTTTCTTATTCTGCTCATTAATGTTGTTGTTAGCAGAGCTTGAATGGTGACAGCACACGATCGAGTGCATGATGGGTGATAGCAGGAAGATTTTTGAAGCCTTTCTTTGTTCATTCTTGGTCTCCCTCACACCACAGGAGGTGGAAGGGAAGATGTTTTGTCAGGCTGCCCAGGTAGTTCCTCAGCTGGTGCAGGAGCGTTCCCACTACTCACCAGTGCTGTGCCTGGACTAGCTTTAAATGTATGAGCCAAAGAGGCTTCCTCCAGTTCTGGGGAGATGGTTGCAGTGCCACAAAGTTTCTCCATATAAGGCTCACGCAAGCTGTCTCGGTTGCTCCATCCCTGACGTCCCATTGTTCTGGGCTGGCCCCACCGGCAGCACCCATGGGCAGCACCCTCCAGTTTGTCTCCTTGATTTGTGAAACCTCTGGCTATTGTAGATGTGTCTGCTGCTGCGTTCCCCAAGCAGCTGCTTGATGGCAGAGTGGAAAAGGCCTTGTCATCTCCTCTAAATCATGCTTTTTCCAGATAAGACTTTGGGGCTGAACTGTTTCATTTGGGAGAGCAGTGCTCTGATAAGCTGTGAGTGAATGAGCTATCGATGGAGTGAAATATAACCCTAAGAGAAGGTGTTGCCTGCTCAACGTAAACAGTTTCTGCTCATGCAAGAGGCCTTTTAATTACCAACATGCAAACTTGTAACTTGAGAGGCTCTTTTATTGCTGATGGCTCAAGGCCACCCAGAGACTGTTGTGGGGAGGAGTAAGTGTGCTTATCACATACAGCCCTGGTCTGGGGACAGCATGGGCCCTGCTGCCTAGAGGAGGTGCCCCATGGAGGGCTTTTCAGTGCAGGTTGCATCAGGCCCACCCAGAAGATGATTCTGTTGAAGCACTCATCTAAAGCTTATCTGAAACCCCCAACTCCAAAAACCACTTTTTTGCCAAGTTTCCAGCAATTAGTTCATTCTAAGCCAGAAACACCGCAGGATGTGTTTGTCACGTCCTGTCCTGCCTAGATCTCAAGTTAACACAAATTAACAAAGCAAACAGAATTTAAACCTAATTTGTCAAGTTTTCATAAATGATTCAGTAGTGATTTGGATGATTTCAGTTCAAATGTGCTAGAGATATGCAAGTCAAAAAGATCTTTGCTTGACCCCAGCACCCATAGGAAATATTTGCAAGGTAAGCAGCTGCAGACACTTCCTGAGAATCTGTAAGCAGGTCAGATCTCACGTGCAGCTATTGCAGGGTGAGAAGCATAGAATACCACCAGCCTGGGTATAGACTCGTTTGTCAAGGCTGTAGGGAGTTTTAAAGGGATATAATCAGGCAAATCTTCCCATCTCAGTTACATCCCATGCCCTTGTGTGGGATTCCTGCATAGCTGTGGTCAACTCGCTTTGCTTTTTGCCTTGGTTTGCCCTGCTGTGAAATGAAGTCAGTAGGGAAGGGAGAGGGAGGCCGCAGGGAGACTTGGGGATACAGGGGGGTTGTAAGGCAGTAGGGTGGTGCAGCCATCAGGGTCTTGGGGGTGAGTTGCACTACATGCTGGCAGTGTTGTGCTCCTAGTGCCCTGGGAGGCCGAGGCTGTGTGCCTGTCGCTCAGGGGACAGCCTGGGCCCTGCAGTGCCGAAGGTACACAGCTGAGCAGACAGCGAGACAGGTAGAACAGATGGAGAAAGGTGCCTCTGGCCAGCTGGGGCTCTGCTCAGCAGGTTCCTTTCTTCTGTGTTGCCATGATGCAGCTGCTTCTCTGATTTCCTAGAAAGAGAGCCTGGTCCAAACTTATTTTTCCATTTCAGGGTCTTCCTCTGCAGCTCACTTCATTTCTCTAAGCTGCTTCTGTGTGTGACCCCATGGAACAGCCAACCCTGTTCTGAGAAGCGGATGGGACCAGGGATGTCTGTGGGTCCCTCAGTTATTCTTCACTTCAGTGTGGCAGGACCAAATCAGCAGTGGGGGGCTGGAGAAGAGCCATGCTGTGAGTTCTCACCCCTTTCCAGGGCTGTGCTATTGCTGGTGTGGAGTTGGATGCTGCTGTGCCATGAGAACACTGTGCTGGTGGTCAGAGCTGCTGGCCTCTGCATTCACTGCAGGTCCTGCAGCGCTTCTCACATCCCTTCTGGGTAACAGGAGCCACCTCAGGTGTCCTCCTTGGGAAGCCTGGTAGGCCTTTCTTGTCTCTCTTGCTTCAGCATGTGAGACTGTGCTGTGCCACAGATGTAGGTGGTGTGGTGGTCAAGGAGCTGGGCTGCAGGTGGCTATAGCACAGCACTTTGGGTCTGATGATCCAGACCCAGGCCCTACACTAAACCAGGTTGAGGAAGGGGACATTTAGGGGGTGTCACACTTGGTGTGTCAGCTGTAGCAGGTTTGCATATGTATAGCTGCTTGGGTTGAGCCTTGGGAACTTTGGATCCTCTCTTGACCACACTGGACCCTGCAGGCAGGAGGGTTTGCAGTGGGACTCATGGCTCTTGTGCAGCTCAGGTGGCTGAGAACCAATGCAGGAGCTGTACTCCCTTTGAGCTGCTGACTAGAAGGCAGCCTGCCAGTCCATTTTGTCAGGGGGGAAGTTTAGCAGTTCTGTAAAAAGCCCACAGCTAGTGTTGGGGCTCTGGATTCACTGGGAAAAGGGACTTTTTGCATGTTTTCTATAGCTTGTACTCCCCTAAGTGCTGCTGATGTGCCTCTGCACATGAGTGGCTGACTTCTGAAATGCTCTTCAATGTGGCCTTTCAGATATCCTGTGCCTATAATTCTGGACGTTCACTACCAACTACTATGTACTGCTACCAACTACTACATACTACTCCCTGCACACATTTTGTGCACATGTTTGTGCACAAAATGTGTGCAGGGAGTAGTATGAAGGCAGAAGACAGTCGCATTGACACGGAGATGCCAGATATAAAAACGGCATAGGTTCATGGCAGGCCCAGATTTATCGGTGGTGCTTGATAGTGTGCAGGCAGCACGTGCAGGGAACATGTGGCTACCAAGCACCAACCTGCATGCAGGTAGTATGTATCCGCATGCAGCGGTGACATCCACCCACATGGCCTGCACAGCTGTGCACAGATGTTTGTGGTCCTGGTCTGTGTGCATGTGCCCAGCATGTGTGTATTTAATATGTATGATATATGTGTATAATTGGCAAGGGCACCATATGGTAGGCAAAATGCACTTTCTTTTAATGACTGCACAGTCATCTTTTTACTTCTGCTGTTTTGTCCATGGCTGAAGCCAGCAAGGAGAGCGGTGGCAGGGGGCCAGCAAGTCTGGGTCACATGGAGCAGCTCCAAACCATTGCATAAGTCCTGTCTGAAAGTGGACCTGCATGAGAACTGGTGGAGTTGTCTCCTTAAAGCAAAAAAAGTCCAAGGCTGGGAGTGCTGTGCTGCTTGATAGCTACCTTGCCCCTGGTTGAAGTTAGCTGATTTAGCAGCTGAGTTTGGGTTCAGCCCTGGGGCTCGTCCTGCTTATGATACGAGCTGGTGCTTCTCTAACGCTTTCCTGTTGAGGACCTCCGAGCATTTTACCACACTTGGAGAAGTGCAATGACCCCAGCTTTCCAAATAGGGCCAGATCCTTATGTAACAGAGGGATAGGATTTCCAGAAAGCAAAGCAGTTGGTGTCAGAGGGAAGCTGGTGCTCCCAACTCTCAAATCCTATGGCCTTGCTTTGTGATGTGTTCCTTTTGCCCCTTTGCTGGTGAAATTAAAGATCCCGCTGCATTTTGGAGGGAACAAGGGGGTAATTCATTCCTTTCTTCACTACGATCGCCCTGAATAGACTTGACTGTAAAACAATTCGTGTGTTTAAAAAGAAGAAGAAAAAAAAAAAACCACTCCCACACAGTACTGGAGTGAGCCCAAAACCCTATGAAGCTTGCTTGTACAAAGGGATCGAGGGTGTGCCCGGCTAGAGCACGGCAGGGCCCGATGCGGAGCACAGTAGCAAGGCCATGAGGAGGAGCTGGTGGTGGGAAGGCAGTGAGGCTGTTCCCCTGCTTGCCAGAGCCAGGCACCGGGTTGCTCGCAGGGCCACGGAGACCCAGGCTCGTGTCCCTCACTGCTCGGGTTCTGACTGGCAGCATCAGTCTGGATTCCCTGTGTTGGTGGTGACCACCTTTGGATAGGATTGGGTCTTACCTTAAAGCTGATGAAAGCAGCGCCTCTCCTCCAAGCAAACTCCTGAAGTGACCCCACTGTCACTGGGGATGGGCGCTGTGAAGTGGCGCTGCAAGGGTGGGATGGCATGGCCCCTCTGGGCAAGGTAGGCTGCATATGGCAGCGTCCTGTGGCTGGAGGCTGCTGCTTTCTGGTGAATGATAACCACATTTGTTTCTAATTCTTTGTTTGCCATGCCCCCAAAGAGGCCCATCTTGGAGCAGCAAAGCTTATTAAGGTTCAGGCTCTTGTTTTCACTTCTGCAGATCTGTGACTTTAACCCATTTTTCCCATTCCTCAGCCCATGGTCCTAGCAGTGAGCTGGCATTTAGCTAATGCTGAATTTTCTGTTTTTAACCCATAACTTTATTCTAGAGATGAGAAATTACTTCCCACTGAAAGCCCTGTCATGCTGGCAGGCTGGCTGCAAATAGAGTTCTGCCATCTGCAAATCAACTTGTTTTCAACTGAGCAGCCCCTCCAGATACTATCAGGACAGTCTCCTCGTCACAGCCAGGTCTCAGGAACCTTTGGCCCCTCACCCTCCTGCTGGAGGACATGCGGCAGGCAGAGGGGGAGTAACACTGTTCTGTCCTAAGGAAGGTGCAGGAACCTGCTGAGTCCTGGGGCTATAACTGTGCCCGCCCTAGGGCAGTGCAGCGGAGCAGCCCCTGGCCGGGAGCAAACACACAGCTACATTTTGCAGTCTGGTGCTGGGAGGGAGGAACCTGCCTGTTTTGACAGTTTTAGGGTGTGCAGAGCCTGAGGAGATGAGAAGGGGAGACAGCAATGATGACGGGTGATTTAGGAGTAGCTTATAGGGAAAGGAGGTAGTTTTGTCACCTGTGGCTTGTCTTCTTTTCTGCTCCCTTTGCTTCCCCTCCATGGACAGTGAAGAGGAGTCAGGAGGGAGTAGGGTGAGAGGAAGGAGATGTCCCCTTTGGCTGTACAGTGTGAGCAGGCCTGGCTGTGAGGGCTAAGCTCTGATTGCTTTCTGTAGTAGTGACTGGCAGACATTGTCCTTTCCTCCAATCTGAACCAAGAAGCCACTAAATTAGGTGTGCAGATCTGCTGCGTAAAAGTTGTTTTTTGATAGGTTTAGCTGCGTGTGCAAGAAGGCAGATAATTTTCCTTGAAGGCACTGCATGGCACTGCATCTGGGTACGTAGGTTTTTTTTATCTCTTTCTGGAGCCATCTGCCCTTGTGTTTTCTTATGCTGAAAAGGCTGACCTGGGTGGCTTTTTGCTGGCTTCCTTGGGGCACAAGGAGATGTTGGTGCCGGCACTGACTGCTTGTGCTCTGCTCTCTGGAATGGCCCCAGCAGGTGCTGCTCACACCAGGGTCACCCCCACAAATCTCCCGTTTCACTCTGCCCTGAGCCCAGGTTGCCTCCAGTGAAGGTCCCTGCGGTCACGGAGGGGGTCCTGGCCTCCTGATGAGGGGCTGACAACTGCTTGCAGAACAGCCAACCACCACGCAACATGGGGATAAAGTGAAAGATGGGAATCCCAGCACAGGGTTTTGGCACTGGGAGAGACCTTGGAGTGGGTTCGTTTCTGGTAAATTGGGATTGCTGCAGGGTCAGCTATGAATAGAGGGTCAGCAGAAAGGAGACACAGACAGGGCTGCCTGGCAAAGCTCACCAAGGCTTCTTAAGCATTCCAGTCCCCAGTTAAACAATTTCCTCAGCACTTGCACTTTATCTACCACCTGCGAATGCTTGCTCATGTACACATCTGGAGATGGAGCTGGTGGTCTGGGTGCCTCTGCCTTGTCCCCAGCAGTGCTCAGCTCTGCAGGTCAGGCAGTGGCAGGGATGTGGCCTTTTTGAGTTGAGGCCATGTCCCCTGAGCAAAGTGCGTGGGCTGAAACCAGGACAGTCCATGGAGACCACACAGAGTTATCTTCCTGCCCTGCAGCAGTATTTGTGAAGCAGATTTCAGCCAAGGGTTTCCAGCCAAAACATGTGGGCCTCTGTGAAGCAACAAGAGCAGGTGAAAAGAGGTCCATTTTTTATGGAAAACATGGCCATTTTAGGATCAGGCTCTGTGAGATACAGACACAGTGAGCTTTGTAGCATGGAGTAGTGGGTCTCAGAGTGGTGGGCAAGCCTGAGAGGTCTCTGCACATGTGGGGCTGTGCAGTGTGGCCAGGCAGCTGCCTCACATGGGATGTGTGACACACGGGCTTGGTGTGCTGGCTGTTGGGAGGGATTGTGCTGTGGGATGTGGCATCATGACCTTGGTGCAGCTAGAAAGTGCCATTAGTCCCATTTTACAGCAGAAAGGCCAGATCCACAAGAGCACCAGGTTTCAGGGATGGTGGTTGCCTGGGGATCTGAGTGGTTTCAGCTTAAAGCGCCTTGCCCAAGGTGATGCAAGATGTAAGTAACAGCCAAGTCACATAAATCCCGCACTGGCCCTCTCCCCTCAGGCTGTCCCTCCTCCGAAGGCTATGCCTTGGTGTCATTGCCACAGCCGGCTGCTGCAAGGACACAGAAGCAGGCCAGTTACTTTCATTCATTTGTTAACAGCATTGCTAATAGCAGAGCCCAGAACTGCTCTGCTGGGTGAAGCTGTGCCGCTGCAGCTCTGCTCTCGCTGTTCGCGGCAGCTGACGCTGCACATTAGGGAGGATGTGTCGGTGGAAGGGCCGGAGCGGGGAGGGGGGCGCATCGCAAGTATTTCCTCCCACCGGGGCATGCTGGAAGCAGAGAGCTGTGTTTTTATTTATTTCTCCCTCAAAAAGGGAAAAGGACACCTGAGCTCATAATTTGCAAAAGTTGGATGAGAAACCTGGAACCCGCCGGGTCCTGCATCTTTAAAAGCATTTAAATTCCTCTTCTCTGCACTAGGAGGCACCTTGAACCTTCCTCTTGGCCCCGGCCAGGGCCCATCTGCTTCCTATTACCTTCCCATAAAGCTGCCTCACCAGCCAAAAAGCCAGGCTTTCAGGGAATTCTGTCTGCAGCCCTGATGTTGAAATTAGTAACAGTTGTCATCTGTTTTTCTTTTTTCTCTTTTCTTTTCTTTATTTCAGCTTGAATTTTACCCCTCTCCTCCCCTCTTCTTGAGTGTTTTCAGTGTCAGAAGAGGAAACCCTGAGTCCAGCCGCAAGCTCGCGCGGCATCACCTCTCCGTGGTCCTCATCAGCCTGGTTCTCTGCTCCCGCTGTCCCTGTTGCTCCCACGGAGCAGGGCAGGCAGCAGCCTCCTCGTGCAGGCGGCTCAGCCCACGGGTTCACACAGTGAAGCCACCTTGGCGCTGGGAGCGGGGAGCGTCAGCCGCTTGCAGGGTGCCTGCCAAGGACAACGAATTCCTTGGGAAGGAGCAAATCGCAACCGGCCCAAGCGAGGGAGGCACGAGACTGGGAGAGGTCACCCTGTACCCGGGGCCTCCCTCAGCCACGGCCGGTCTGTCCCACAGGACCCTGGGGTCCCCGGGAGTGCCCATGCCTGCCGACTGCTGCCCTTTGGGAAGCAAAATGTGAAAACTGAGGTTATGGAAAACTTTGTGCATGTTGAAGAAGCCATGGAGCCCTCGTCCTTACCGCTTGTTTCCTATCTCCCCCTGTCTCTTGCATGATATGGGCTCGTTGGAGCCTCAGAAGTCGAGCGCTGCTGGAGAGGGGCCGTGTTCCCCTTGCCGTGTGCAGGAATCAGAGCTGGGGCCCTTCCCCCGCGGCAGCTTACAGGAACTTTGCAGCTGTAATTCCTAACATGTGGTGCTCGGACCAGAGCTCCTTCCCCGAGGTCAGGGGGCTGCGGGCTCATGGTGCCAGCAGCTCCCTCCCAGCTCTCAGGGTCTGGGGCTGCCAC
This sequence comes from Heteronetta atricapilla, assembly GCA_011075105.1. Lineage (NCBI taxonomy): Eukaryota > Metazoa > Chordata > Aves > Anseriformes > Anatidae > Heteronetta > Heteronetta atricapilla. Next base: position 5,316,346 of record CM021758.1, read on the forward strand.
AGTGTAGGCAGAGGGGAGGAGAGGCTGCTGCTGTTGTTTGGGGTCGTGGAGAGGAGGAAGGACAGGAAATAATGACATCCTCAAGGAAGCTGATTCAACAGCTGAAAAACACGAAAAATGAGTAGTGTAAAGCACAGGAGAAAATATACTTCAGCTGAGCAGCTTTCTGTCCCATCTGACATTGGAGCAGTGACAGAAATTGAAAACTGGAATCTCAAGCTTTAATAGATTCTGAAAAATGCTGATTTAGGAGAGTGCCGCAGCATGCTGGGCTTTAGTTTTGACTTCTGCCTTTCTCGTTTCACTTTCTGCAGCCCTGCAGGGAATGGGGACGAGCCAGTCCAGGGTGCTTAGCTACGCGCACCGCTGTTGCCCTTGCTTTGCCCTCTCTGCAGCACAGCTGGGAGGTGGCACGGCAGAGGACAGCCTGCGCTGGGTGACTGTGGTCTTGGGGCCCCACCATACTGCTCTTTGCATCCCTCTGTCATGGTGGCAGATGGTAGAAAGTCTTGCCAGCCTCCTGGCTCCTTTTCCTGCTTCCATGTACCATCGTTACTGAGCAGAGCAGCATGAGATGAGGCCTTGGCCTTAGCCTTATAGGGTTGTTCTCCGGTCAAGCACTTGATTCTGCTGATGGCTGCTGATGGTGTGTGCAGTCTTTGGGGTAGCTGCTGGGGGTGTCCTGCTCTGGGTTTTGCAGAAGCCAACCTGGCATGTGGCTGGGGAGACCAACCCAAGGCATCACTGATGGTCTTTGGCCATTTTTAACTGTAAATAAACAGTTAAAAATCTTAATGCTTAAACTATGGAGCTCAAAAATGTGATTTAAAGTTGATCCTCACAACGTTTTTTGTCTGGCAGGGAAATACCATTAGGATAGATTCCTTTTGATTAATACTGGGGCAGGAATCACCTCTGATTTCTTAGCATGCCTCACCTGTGAATTCTGGCCTGCAATGTGTGTTACTCCAAGCTTCTACAACCCAAGTAATGCCAACTGCATAGTAAAGGCAGGAGAACAGAACTAGAAATAAGTTGCATCCTCCTCTGAGGACAGGAGGTGAAGGGGTCTGTGGCAGGAGTAAGGAGGGTCTCCCCTGCCCCGCAGCCTGGCTAGTAGCTGGCCTTTCCTTTTCTAAACGTGCAAGAGCAGAGCGGGGCGTTGGTTCATAACATTATTCCCAGTGTTTCCTTAATGGAATGAAGACCACACACAGGCCATCCCTCTTGACACCTTTGCAAAAACCACCATCCTCTAGCCGAGCCTCAAGCACATTCCCAAGCATATCTTCCTTGAGCTCCAGAGTGTCACCTCCTCACCCTGCAGTGCTCGAGCCCAGGTGCTTCTGTGGAGCCGTGTGAGCTGTAACTGCCGTACCAATCTGAAGTCGGATGTTGGTATGGGCTTAGCCGTGACACCGCCGTAGTTCTTCTGTGGGAATGCCTGTATTTTGCTACAGGGCTTCTCCCAAGCAGGGCATTGCCCTTCAGATACTTGGGATTCTCCAGGTGGTAGATATGTGCCATGTTCATGGTATATGTCATCTAATCGCTGGATGGAAACAAAAAAACACAGCTTTATGCAACTCTCCAGCACTATGTGAGTTTTGTATAATTGCCTCAAACTGGGTGGAAATTATCTGCAAGTCAAGAATTTTTCACTGAAGCAATTAGCAAATCATTTTAAATAACAAATACAATTGGAATCTCATGATCCATTTGTGGATAGAGCTGAGGGTAAATGGTGAGTTCACTGAATGGGTCCATTGTTTTGAATTGCTTCTTTAGGTTTAGCCAGTATTGTCAGAGGGCAAGTGCTCTTCTCTCAGTGCAGTGGTGATCCCTGAAGTGTGCTTTAAAGCCAGGGAAATTGAAACAGAATTTTTTAGATCTCCACTTGCTACGACCCTGAATGCTTTCATTTCCTATTTTCCTCTTTAAGAAATCAGGTAACTGAGATCAGGTAACTGTTTGTTCTTCCTTGTGGGCGTCGTTGCAGGACAAAGTGTTCCCACTTTCCTTCTGCAGCATGAGGTGTACACCAGTTCCAATCCCAATTCAGGCTGCCGGAGCAGCGCAGGGCTGCACTGTGACAGAGTTCACCTATGGCAGAGTGTGGGGGTGCACAACATAATGTGACTTTCTGATGTCGCAAACTGGCTCAGTTAGCTGAATTTGCATTTTCTACACATCCTTTTCTCTCCTTCCTTTTAATTTCTTTCCATCTCTCTTATGCTTGCTCTTCCTTTCTCTAGGTTCTGTCTTCCCTTGTTCATCCACACACTGTTTTACCCCATGCATCCTTCTACTTCGTCCTGTTTCCCCTCTCCCCTCCTCTCCTGTTCATTTGTCACCCTTTCTTCCACAGGGGGCAATGCCACTGAGAACCTTTGATTCCAATTAGCCCATGTTGACACCGTTGCACCAGCCTGTGCACAGCGTGCTGCAAAAACACCATCAACCTCACTGCTTTGGGGAGCACGCAGAGTGGCTGAGGATGCCTGTGGAGGAACTGAGTACTCCTGTCTCTACATAAGCGGTGGCCGAGAGAGAGACATGTTGGGACAGCGCCCTTCCAGCTGGCACAATACTCCCTGCACTGAGACAAGCGTCGCTAACTATGGCAGTCGCTTGGAGGCTTCTCACTTGGACAGTCATCTTCACCGCAGCCCTCTGCAACTTTCTGGGTTACACGTTCCAATCACAAGGTAAGGATTGCTTTGGGGAGGGGGCTGGATCTGCTTGCATCAGCTGGCAGAAAGCCCTAGTGCTGGCCCCAGGAGAGGCATTAGGGTGACGTGCTGGGGAGTGGGTGGAGGCACCCTGACCTCTGCTTGGTGTGCTGCAGCAGAACGCCTACTGCTGAACTTGCAGATGTTTTCCTTTGGCCTGTGAGGAAAGCATGTGCTTTGCTCTCAGATGTTACACTCCTTGACTTTTTGCAGGAGTCCAAGCAGTAGGGTCTGTGTGAGATGAGAGCCATGTACAGGCTCAGGAGGCAGAAGGGCCCATGGTAGCAATGGAGGAGGCTTCCCTTCCAGGCAGCTGGAGCAGTGCACCTTTGCGTGAGCAGAGGCTTTGCTATGTGTAGGAGGTCTGCATGTGCTTGCAAGTGGTTCTCTGCATGTGCAGGGACAGAGGTCTCTGCTGGAAGTAGAAACATTGGACACAGCTATGGGCCTGGACAGGTACCTGCTGCTGGAGGAGCAGTTTGAGTTTGTGCACGCGTTTCTCGAAGTGATACTGTTAGCAAACATTCAAATCCGTTCTGTCATGTTTTACACCTGTCTTACGTCCATGTCTTTCTGTTGAGCCTGTGTTTAAACACAGCTTCTGTTTTAACACAATTTTAACACAAGTTTTAAATACAGATAACACAAGTTATCACAAGGAAAGTGGAACATGGTTCTCCTGCATGTTGGTAGCTTTAATTAAAGAGTAATTAAAGTGTTGAATACTAACAGTGTAATTAAATTGCTTAATACTAACTAGCTTTTGTAACCATTTCTGAAGAGACAATATGAACACTACCATCAGGAGACAGAGGTAAGAGAGAGAAGGAGAAAGAGCTGCAAAGTTAGACATTTATCCATGCAAGGTGTTAATACCTCAGCAATACCAACACACAACCATAATTCTGAAATCCTGCATGTGTCCAGGTTAACTGCAGCAGGGCCAGAGCCAGTGGTAATCTGAGGCCATTGCATAGTACAGTGTCTTCAGGCTGTAGTTACAATGGCTGTGGGTTGTCTTGTGAAGCCAAACTGGAAAGAGGAACAAAAGCAACCCAAAGCCACGTACTGTCCAGGTCTGAACACCATCTTGTTGCTAAATCTGAGGCACTATCATATTGCAACTTGCTCTGGGTGAAATGAGAGGCAGTCAAATACAGAGCTGTGCACTGTGCAGGCACTGTGCAACGTGCAACATTACACAGTCAGATTTTCTTTAATCTGAAACAAACACAGTTTCTGGTCCTTCTAGCCAAAGCATCTGGCAGTGCCTGTTGTGACTGTTCTGGGCCTCCTGCATCCATCAGTTCGCACCTCCCTCCATCTGCACTGCCGCACTCGCTGCACTAGCGACGCTTTGACGAGGACTTCGCTGCCAGAGTGCCTCCATCCTGACTCACAGCAGCTAAAATCCTCTTTCACTCACAAGTCCCTGAACTGTTTGTTAATACACCTCAGTCTGAACCCATGGGCTTGCTGAAATGAAACTTAATATGTCTGCGCTGTCCTAGATCCCAGACTGGGCAGGGAGTGCAGTGCCATAGGGGAGGGCAGGCAGTGGTCAAGCCAAGGCTTGAATCACAGAATTGTAGGGGTTGGAAAGGACCTCAAGAGATGGTTGGGTCCAACCCCCACCCCGGTGAAGCCCAGCTACTGCCCAGCCCCATGGGCCAGGCTGCCCTGTGGGCCCCTCTCACTGTCAGAGCGCTTTTTTAGGCTCCCTGCATCCTGAATTATTAGTGTCAGGCTGCTAATGATACTCAGCACTTCTCTTTGTGCTGCTAAGGTAGTAAGTACATAATCTTCACAATACCCTTTCAAGAGGATGAAGTAATGTTATCTTCTCTTAGCAGTTGGAGGCATGGAGGATAAAAGCCAGTGTTTTCAACAAGCCACTGATTTTGGCCAGAAATAGTTGTCCAGGCAATCCAGTGAGTTAGCGATGGAGCAGGATTCACATGCCCCATGTGCAAACTCTAGCTCAGTGTATTTATTTTGTGCAGGAAAAAGATTAAGGTATTACAGTCATAAGCTGTAATTATATATATGGGAAACAGCAGCCCAACGTTGAAGGCCTCTCCATGTCAGCAGAGATGTAACGAGATTCAGAAGGTAAACAACATCTTGCGTAAACTCAGGCTGTGGTTTTAAACAGCACAGAGAATTGCAGGTGAAACAGTTGAGCAAGGATTCGGCACATACCCACTGTTGCTGAATGGTATTTAATCAAAAGGAAATTTTATTCTAGAGCCTTAGTTTAATCTTAGTGATAGACTATACATTCTCTGTTTTGTAGAACATTAAATGAGGCTAATCTCACTGCTCCTGGCTCACTTACAAATCAATGCACCCATGGAAGATGTGTTGAGGCTGCCACGGTGCCAGGGCACCTTGAATCCACAGGGTCCCATAGCGTTTTCCCCAGCCATCCTCTGAATTGTCTGGGCTGCAGCTGGGGCTCCTCTTTGCTTTGGTGACAAGATGAGAGAAAACATCTGCTTCCTTTTCATCCTTTAAGTGGTTCTGTAATGACAGAGGCAGAGATGAGAACAAACAAGGAGGAAACAAAATCCTCCCTCCTTGGCCTTCGCCTTCCTTCTCTTTTTGTTCAGCTTATCCCCTACCATTTTTGGGCTCCTGCTTCCTCTTCTGCCTGCCTTTCCCCTTCTCTGCTGTCCTTGCCCCTACAGATGTGTGCTCCCTTTCCATTAGGAGGTGGGGCAGCGAGGTGCCTTTCATCCCCATTCTTCCCCTCCCAAAAAAAGTTTCAGCTTCCCAGCCCTCTCCCTTGCTCCCTGGGTGCCCAGTTCTGGGCAGGTTTTCCTGCAGAAAGGCTTTTATAGTATCTCTTCTGAAGCAGTGTGACAGCTATCTGGAAACACTAGGCTGCTTATCACCAGTGCAAACCTGTCTGACAGAGCAGATGCAACACTACACATTTCAAGCCAAGATCTATTTATACAGTATGAAGTGGCTGAGAGGGCAGAGGGAATGTGATGGCTTTTCTGGATGGAAGGAAGGGCAAAACAGTGACATTACTGATGTTGGGAGCTCCTAGTGTGATCCGTAGGATGGGGGAGTGGCATGACCAAGGCAGGGATGAGTAAATGAGGGAGTTAGGGAACATCAGTGAGGCTGTTGGATGGACATGAAATTAGTACGCAAGCTTAGGGAGTAAAGAGATACTAATCTCTTAGAGCCTTGTCTAATCTTATTTTTTTAGAGGAGAGGCAGGAGCCAGATGTAATGCTGGATGAAGACACTGTCTTTTTTCCTTGTGTTAAAAGTTTATTTTCTTTATTTTTGGCATCCCCACTCTAAAAGATCCATTCCTAAAACATTTGTGTGGTGCAGGGCACTACTCTTCCTGGGCTCGCTCTTCCTGTGCCTCAGTTTCCAGGGTGACATCCCTGCGGATGCACAGTGGCCTGCACTGCAGAAAGAGCAGGCTCTCACACACAGCCTGAGCCTGGACACTGGACACTTCCCTCCTGGATGTACCTTGCAGGTCAGGATTGGAGACTGCCACCCAGGGTCCCAGGTCCTCTTCTAGATGCTGGGTGCACAAACCTCCTTCTGAGTCACTATTTTGCAGCCCACATGGAGTGCAGGAAGGAAGAAAATAAAATAAAATGCTTCAGATACCAAATTTTTCCAAGCCTGAAGTCATTGCTTAAGTGCAAGTAGTCACACTTGTTTGCCCGGCAGCATTGCACATGAGGCGGTGTGATGCAGGGGAAGCTGGAGCACAGGAAGTTAAAAAAAATAATAATTACTTCTGGCTCGTTGAGCCAAGGGAGAGGTGCCAGAGGTGCTTATGGTTTGGAAGGTTGGGAGCTAACCCCTAAACCCAGCTGGTGGGAAGGACTGTCCCATTAGTGGTGGCCAAGGAAACCACTTGGTCAAACTCCCACACTGGAAAACACACTAGAGGAAAAGGAAACTTTCCAGTGCTACCATGTGGTGAGAGTGTAATTTGGAGTCCAAATTTGTGATGGCTGGGAAGGCTTTGAAGATGGGTGCTGTGGAGACAGGCAAAAAGCAGCCACCCTGGAGCAGGCTGGCCTCCCCTGTTTGCTTAGGATACAGTTACGCATAGGGTATAGGAAGCACAGTAACATTCTTCCAGCATGAAGAGGATAAATCCTCTCCAACTCCATGAGCAAACCTCCAGCCATTGGGGTTAAGAAGAAAACACTATGATGGGGGGAGCTGTCCTATCCACTATTTTTTTTCATCTTCTGCTAAAACCTCCAGTACTGAAGCACACAGAGACAGCTAGACCACTGATCAGATCCACTCTGGCAATCCCTGTGACATTTTGCTTATAAAACATGAAATTTCTGTAGAGGTTGCAGAGTGCTAATTTCTTTGACAGCCAAAAGCATTGTGTTACTTTGCGAGCTCAGTCAGACATTTAGGACAGTGACCTTGTCCGAGTACATTTCCTAAGTGGTATGAGACAGCCTCAAAAGCTCAAGTGCCCCAAGAGGAGGTGCTAAGTCAAACCGATAGGATAAAGAGCACCAGGCTGGTGAGCTGGGAAGGCAGGGTGGGGCAAAAGATAGAGGCCTGGCTGGCAAGTTGGGATGTCTGACTTCTTTTCTTGCTACTTTTTTAGCACAGCTGGGGAATTCTGGTTACCTTTTTGTTACTTTGATTGCAAGGGCATTGTCTTGCTGCCTCTTTAAAGGGCAGCAAGTACCTCATACCTAAGGTACTAATAAACCCATCACCCAAGAGGCTAGTGTAGGGTTGATATTATGAAAGTTATCAAAAAGCAGGGTAAACAGGTCCATGTGGCAGTTGCAGATAGTCTAAAGAACTCCACAATTTCTTAGCAAGACTGTCATCTCCTGAGACATTATCCTTTCTGTGTTCAGGTATGCATTGAAGTTAACTTACGGTTAGCTTTGTTACTGAACAGATCCAGTCAGAAATAACTCTCCAAACCACAGAGCATGGCTCTGTCCAGGCTGGAGTCCCTCTGCCCACTGGAGATGGAGAGGTGAGGGACAGTCCAGGTCCAAAGCCAGAATTTGTGTATCGTGAACAGCCCCTTGGACCAGTCTGGTTCTCTTCTTCACCTGCAGAGGAAGATGATTAGGTTCTGTAGGCTAAAGGCCTTCAAGAATACCCCAAGGATCATGCAGCCTGAACAGAGCAGGGAATACAGGTATCATGTCCCCATTATGTGGTAGTTAGAGGCCCTTTGTCCTTCTGCCTATCCTTGCTTTCAGAGATGTCTGTTGCAAGCAGTCACAAGTGAGCTCGATCAGGCTGGCAGGAAACCACCTGGCTAATCCGGGTCCACACGGGGCAGATGAATGCTGGAGGGTTGCAGGGGGCTGAGCGGTGAGCTGGTGTCCTGCTGATGTGCATTTTGTTGGCAGCATGAGCTGTGTGCTTGCTCATTGAAGTGAGCTGGGAATGCTGGCAGCATGATGGCTGGCATGATCCCTGGGCCAGGATGCTGCCTGCCCTGCCCTGGCTGTCACTGTGCTGGTGCTTGGGCACAGCTGGCTCTGTGCTGAAGTTGCTGGTTGTTTTGCTCTGACTCTGCAGAATGTCACTCCTCCTGTGTTTGCTTTTCTTCCCCAGAGGAGTTCCTCTCCAGCCTCGATCACTATGAAATTGCATTCCCCATCCAAGTGGACCAAAACGGGGACTTCCTCACCTTTGACATGAGGAGCCAGCTGAAGCAACGCCCTCGGCGCAGTCTGGGCTCCTTGCCCTACGAGCCATCTGAGCAGCAGGTTTTCTACAAAGTCTCTGCCCATCGAACCCAGTTCCTTCTCAACCTGACGCTGCACTCTAACCTGCTGGCTGAGCACTTCACTGTTGAATACTGGAAGAGAGATGGTGTGGACTGGCAACATGATTTCCACGAGGATTGCCACTACGCGGGCCACCTGCAGGATCAGTACCTGAACTCAAAGGTCGCCATCAGCAACTGCAACGGACTGGTGAGTCCCTGAATTTTGCCCAGCCAAGGGCACTACTAACATTGAAAGCTGTGCATAAAGCAGAGCAGATTGCAGCTTCTTTGATCTGTGCTGTAGAAACGCAACTCGGTTTGGGTCCCAGCAGATGGATCTGTGGTGGTGGCGATGGCCTGTGGTTGGTGTCAAACTAGGGTATTGCACAGTGACATCAAAAGTCATCTGAGGGTGAAGGCCGTATCCCCTCATTACATTTACATGAGTTTCTCATCCATGTTGGGACTGTAGTCCAGTTCCTACCAAAGTCAGTGGGAGTTTTTCCATTGATTTTAACTGGAATGGGATAATTCAGGCTTTAGACCATTATTCCAGCTCTTACTGAACTCTCCGGTCCACTTCCAACAGCAACAGCAAAAGATATATCGTATGTGCTAGTGAGGAAGAAGCACAGGAGGGCAGAAATTTCACTGCACGACTAAGAATGTCAAAAGTGCATTCAGATCCTTATAACTGCAGATACATTCCTGGGGTTCCTAGTCACTTCTGTCCAAATTCTAGGAGCTGAAAACATGTTTTCTGAGGAAAAAATAAGCTAGTTAATCTTTTTCAGTATGAAAAAGAGAACATAAAGAGGGGACAAGATGGCATTTGTCAGAATCAGCAAGGCTGCTGCAGAGAAGGAGGAAATTATCTGTTCTGCATGTTCCCAACAGCTAGGACTAGACATCATGGTCTTAAATGCAGGAAAGCTCAATGTTATTAGTGCTAAGGATAGCTGAGACTAGGTTGCTTGAAGAGTGCATGGCCCCAACATTGTTGGAGATCTTTAAGAGTAGGCCAGACAAATCCCTCTCAAAAATACTCCAGGTATGATTCATTAGCTCTTTCAGCACTGGGAATAGGTTAAGGACTTCCATCCTTATTTTTATGTGATTTTCTGATATTTCTGGCTCACAAAGAGTGTTTCAAGACCTGCCAGATGGAGGGATGGAGCAAACATATCCCATTAGTGAATCCCAAGGATGATGGCTCTCTTGGAGGAGTAACGTGTAGAAAAAGACTCCATAGGCCAGATTCGTATTTATGCTACAGCCCCACCTCTTAGCAGTGTGGAAGAGCTCCCAAACAGGAATAAATTCACATTGATTTATTGTTAAATTACATTGCCAGAACAGTGCTGCGGGTTATTAACAGAAATGAGAATCTGACTCATTATATCAGAGAGTCTAATGTTTCCATCTCACAGCCAAAAATCAGAGCTGCATAAGCTCTTGGTTCCTAAGTCAGCCTTTTGTTTAGATTTAGGACCTCTGCTGAAGTCCTGGACGATTTACTGATGTTCAGAAAAGAAGAGCTGAAGGGTGAGCTGGACACTGCTGGTCCAGAAAGGATAGCCAGCTTTAGCCTACCTCACGCTTCACAGGGCACCAAGTCCAGGGCAAGCAACGACCTGACAGCACTTGCACTGGGATATTTTAGTCCATGGACTGTTTTGCTCTGGAGAGATACCAGGGGTTGTCTGGAGGAGAAAGTAGCCAGGCGCAAAGAGATACAGGGGGTCATCCAGCAACCTCTCCTTTCCCTGAACTCTGTCCTCCTGCTGTGGCGAGCTACAGGATTCAGCAAGGAGGGGGTCTACAGGCTTCATGAGGACAACAGGTTCAGGAATTTGGCCAAGGTGAGGCTGGAGCTGGCAGTGGGGCCTGTACCTGCCACCTGAGCAGACCTGTGCAGAGCTCTGGCTGATTATCAGCAGATGAACCCTCCTGGCTCCACTCCTGCCATCCTCCAGCCTCTGCCCCTCCAGGCAGACACCAGGTCTGCTTAGCAGGGAACAGGCCAGGACAGAAGAGGGTCTCAGGGGATGTGAGGTCAGGTACATGCTGACACCTGCCAGCAGGGGACTGGACACTGCAAAACACATCTGCGCAGACCTAACTCCAGATGGAGTTACATGGGTGCAGGCTGGGGCCAGTGCTGGTTATGGGGTGACCTGTGCATGGAGGAGGGGTAAGGGGAAGACTCCAGAGAAGTGTCCAACACAAAGGCCACGAGAACAGGTAACAAGTCTCAAGCTATCCTCCTTCCCTTCTACTCCCCACATCCCTTTACAATTTCTGCATCTGTGAGGCATACCTCTGCAAACCACTTTGTCTTCAAATGCAACGCACTGTACGACACACCAGCGTTAGGCTGCCGATACCTGGCCATGCGCTGTCAGACATCACCCACCCTCCACATCTGCCATGCAGCTGGCCTGGCCTACAGCCGGCATCAACCCACGCGGCTGCACTTCAGCTTGAGCAGGATAGAAGTCACCCAGGCTTAACTTGTCGGAAGCAAAGGGCAAAATGGCCCATTTTCCAAATCATGCGGTGCTGCAAGCTGCCAGAAGGGCCCAACATGAAGCAGCTGGAGCCTGCAGGAGCAGCCTGAGAAGCTCTTGCCTGGCCGGAAGCTGGAAGCCCTGAGTTAAGCAGAGCTGTGTTTCAGCCCACCAGCTGCATGAGAGCCCAAGGACTCGTGTCCTCCCATCAACAAAATTGCAGCTAGGCATAAACAGCCTTAGGAGAGAAATGTCCCTGTCTCACCTCTTGCGTCAGAGCTCATCAAAGGTTGCTTTACAGGCTGGGTTTTCAGCCCTTTGCGTCTATGCCAAAACTGCACTTTCATCTGAATTGCCCTCCTGAAATCAGCGGGAACGTGAGATGTTTGGAGCTCGGCAGATGGCCCTGCTGCCGAGGCTGACATCAAGTTGTTAAAGTGTCTAAGAGGAGGTGGAAGAGCTGAGCTGCAGTATGTAGCCGTGTCTTTCCTAAGTGTAGTTAGAAATTAATAGGATAAACCATCCTTGCTCTGCAGATGACCTGGGTGAATCACAGACAGGATATCCATCCTAGCTCCCCCACAAACCACAGAGATCTCTCTCAGGGCTTCTTGCTGCCCCTTTTCAACACACGTGTCACATCCACCACCCAGACCTCAGCACTTGGGTTTTGGGTTCAGCAGTGGGGGAGTTTTCAGACTCCTGTGACGGCAGAGCTTTGTTCCCACAGGATATCGGGCAGGTTGTGGAGGCTCCTGCCTCTCATGCGCTCCTCAGAGGCTCCAGGTTTGAGCTGGGAAAGGCCCTTTTCTAGCAGTGCATGGTTTTCAGGCAGGATGTGCTTTCCCCTCCTGCTGCTCTGCCCCAAGCCGGCGGTGACCTCCTTCTCCCTGTCCCGCAATGCCGGCAGCCAGCTGGCTTTGCAGGCCGACACTCGGCTTTCCGCCGGAGCCCTCGCCAGGCTAACCTCACAGTACCTCGCTTGTGTTTGAAAAGGTGGAGCGGAGCCAAGAGCAACAGAGCCTGGTGCAGAAGGAAATCCCCCAGCACTCTGGAGATGGGGACTTCGCTGTGCGCACACTGCCCCAATTCAGCTTTCGTAGTGGGGAGGGAAGTGGGGAGAGACCTCTTACGGATGCAGAGTCCTCCCTGGAGAGGCTCTCCCCTGCTTGCCCAGCAGTAATGCTGTTACATAGATGGTTCCTTCTACCCAAGGACCTCAAGATGTTTTACAGAGACCTGCTTCCCCACGCTCCTCCCTGGCAGATCAGGGCTCTTGTCCCTGTTGTGTAGAAGGGCTGCGACATCCAATGGGCAGCATCAGTGCAGAGCGGATGGCAGGATCGGGGGACTCTGCACCTGGAGCTATGCTTGTGCACAAGAAATGGGAGGACAGCCAGGTAACATGAGTCTCAGACCTTTGGGATCCTTCTTGGCCTGCCTGAGCAAAGTCAAGCAGTTTCTCTGTCTCAGTTGCTCACTGGTGAAGTTCAGCTGAGAGAACCACCTTGGTTTCCTGGAGGTAAGACTGAACACCAGGAGAAAGTTGCAATGGTAATGGGGCTTCTGCTTATGTTGGTCTGGAGGAAGTCTTTTAGGTTGCACAAACCTTTTACCCAGAGGCAAAGCTTGCTACAAGGATAGGAAAGGATAGGACCAGCCACAGAAGAGACGTGTTGCAAGCAGCTGGTGAATTGGGCTGCTCATCCTGCAATTTCCCTCTCCTGCCAATCGTCATGGTCTCACGAGGAGGTGCATTTGCACAGGGCAAAGTCTGGGCTTACAGCCCAGATTCTTTTGGTCACAGAATAAAACAAGGGAGAACAACAAAATATGTGAATAGCTAAATCAACAAAATGGGAGCAGAAACAAGATCATCTGGTTGAAATGGCTAGATGTGGTGTAAAAAGGGCAGTGCTGGTTGAGGAGAACAAACCAGACTTTAGGCTGCAGAGAAAGGTTCTGACCCTGAAAATGAAATTTTAGGTCGCAAAGATTTGATAACGTTTCTCAAAAGCCTCTGAACATCTGCAGTGCTCTGTAGCTCTGTGCCTCAGTTTCTTAGCTGGTGGTAAAGCTCCTGAGCTGCTTCCAAGGGCTCTTTGGTGAGGTTGAAAAGCACAGGAGGTAGATCTGAATGCTAAGTTATGCTGATATTTAAAGATATGGTACTTAGGGTCCCACAGACAGCTCTCAGTTAGATCAGTGAGTATCATGGAATAGGAAACAATTTTGCAAGGAAAGACTGATTTTCAGAGGACTCTAATGAGTGGAGGGGCTCCACAGCATCCATGAGCAGCTGACTCTGTTTGCTCTGGTCCATAGCTTCATGATTCAGTGTTTGTGTATAAAGGAAGGATTCCTGCACATGCTCTAAGCTGTTTGTCAGTCCCCAGAAATTCAGCAGCTAACCATCAGAAATTTCATTTTCAGAAAATAGCAGTATGTCTCCCATTGCTCTCCCTACTTGTTTTATTCCTTTCCTTCTCTTTCTTTTCACAGCATGGGGTGATAGTCGCAGATGAGGAGGAATATTTCATTGAACCGCTGAGCCCAGGAGCCAACGTCAGCGCAGGGAATGAGGGCAAGGGCAGCCCCCACGTTGTGTACAAGCGATCGTCTCTCCAGTACCCACACATGGATGCAGCCTGCGGCGTGCTAGGTATCTGTGGCCACCAACACATTTTCAGTCCATCCCAGTGCAGGCCAGGAAAGTTCCAATAGACCAGCTTTGAAAGTCCATACTGCCCTCTATGGCAAAAAAAAACAAGTTCTCTTGCATTTAAGAAAGTTTTATTTATGTATTTACTTTTACCCACGCAAAGCATTTCTGGTGGCCTGGTCTTTGGAAAGCTCTTAAACTCTCTTCTTCACAGCAGGGCCTTCAGATTTGTAAATAGAGGGTGGAACAGAGAAAAAAATTCTCTCTTATTGTTCTGACAAAAATCCTCCCGGTTTTGGCCAATTTCGAAGGTATTGAGAAATCATAGTTCACGCATGCTCAGCCTCTTTCCCATATGCCTGTGCCCTTCTTGTCCTTGCCAGAAATTTGTCTGTGTCCCAGAGCCTGGGTGAAATCGCTGGCCCCTGTGAATGTACGAAGTTTCTCTGTCTATCCAAATGTTTTGTGTGTACAGGATGCTGTTCCCTCAGTTTACAGAGACTTCCCCTGGCTCTGCACATGGGTCAGCTAGCTTTTTACAGGGTTAGAGTCCAAGACTGCAGAAGCAGAGCCGTTGCCAGTTGCTCATAGCAGGTTTGTGTGTCCCCTGAGGATGTTCATCCAGTGTCCCAGTGCTGATGCTTGACCAGATGAGGAATCACTGCTGGAAGGGATGGAGTCTCTGCAAACACCAGGGCACCACCAGCTTGGTCTGAGCAGAGCAGCAAGCAGTGTCCCCAGATGTGCCAGTGTGTCTAGAGGCAACTTGTGCTTCCCTGACCCAGCTTTTTCCATCCCAGCTCCCAGTTACAGTGTGCCAGCAGACTCCCCTTCTCCTGACTCTGCCACATTCTCCAGCTTCTAGACAAAAGTCAGCCTGTTTCCAGTTGCTTCTTGGAAAGGAAAGACTGTGCAATGGGAGCCACAGGCTAGGTACAGTTCTCTGACAAGCACAGCACAACTGAACCCAGCAAGGACACCCGTCCCCTCGCCCTGTGGGCTGGACCAGTCCCAACCAGTTCAGTGCACACTGTGGGTTCCTTCTGATTATCCCAAAGGGCTGGAGCTGTGATGTGTCCATCTTCCCAGTCTCGCTGGGTATTTGGTCAGCATCAGAGCAGAGGATGCTGATTCAGCCTCCCCACAGGGCAGCAGCAGTTGTTGTAATCCTTCCAGACAGCTCCCCTGCCCTACAGCAGGAGCCAGGCCATGTAGCCAGAGCTGTTGGCCCTGCTGGGGACATCTCTACAGTCAGGTTGGTAGCACTTGATGCCTGGATTGAAGTCCTACAAGCCTGCTGCTGCTTCAAAGGTGCAGCTGTGTCTGTGGAGGAAAAGCCAAGTCCTAAATTTGGGTCCTGGCAGGAAAAGGAAAGAGGAAATGATCTGCAATGGCTTTATTGTCAGATTATGTCTGTGTAGTATCTAAATCCACAGGCTCTTCCCTACGACTGAGTTGAGGACAGGGCCTTGCACTGCAGAGGCAGCAAAGCGCGTGGTGGAGGTGGTGGTGCTGGCCTGCAGCAGGATGGGCACACACCTTCCCACATGGCGCACAGGCAGGAGGGCAGCAGGATACCAGGCATGGCCCTGGTCTGCAGTAGGAAGTGCTCATCAAACTGTGACCAGGACTGGGTGTGTTTGCTGGATCTAATGTGTGATACATAATAAGCCTTGCAATGCTTTTCCTTCCCAGCACTGAAACAGAGCTTAATAGTGTCCACCTCGCACCTCTGTATGCTGCTGAAACACTGCTGGAAGGTAACAGAAAAATCTCTTTCCCTCCTCAGATGAGAAGCCCTGGAAAGGGAGGCACTGGTGGCTGCGGACACTGAAGCCCTCCCCACTGAAGCCGTCAGGCAACCACAGCCAGCGAGGCCAGCTGCCCCTGAAGAGATCCGTCAGCACAGAGCGCTACGTGGAGACCCTGGTGGTGGCTGACAAAATGATGGTGGGGTACCATGGCCGGCGGGACATAGAGCAGTACATCCTGGCCATCATGAATATTGTAAGTGTTATAACCACATCATGAACCTTGGGAGACGCCAGGGGCTCAAATACCCAGCAGCACAGAGCAATCTGTAATAAATTCTGTTCTGAACCCCAAATGTCTCTGTTTGGCAAAGGGTACCACATGTTCTTCCTGCAAGACAACAAGTAGGATGAAGGGAGCACAGTGGGGAAATGAGTTCTATCTGTTTAAGGATTGCAGTGGCTTCTTCCTGGGCAACAATCTTGACATGCTGCCACTGCTCCAGAACAGTGATTCTCCAAAGCCTACAAAGCCCTCTGTTGTACAGGGGGAGGCACCTCAGGAGTGGCAAACTCTGGCCTGTCTGACCATGCTACAGGACAGATCTGGACTGGGAAAACAAAGCCCTTTCTTTGAACAGCATCTCTCATCTCAAATTAGCATTGCAAATGGGGCCAGCCAAGCTGAGAAACACATGGGAAAGCATAGGGACAGTCAGCTCTCACGCTTGGGGTCTGATCAGCATGAAGGGTAAGGAGAAATACCCCCTGTTCTTCCATAGAGCACTGCCTACGTCTCTGGGTTACTGCAGAGGAGCTTCCTCTGCAGCATCATGTTTGGGTCATTGCTGGCAGCAGGATACCAAGCTAGATGCATTAACAGCCTGAATAATGTCATGCTGTGATTCCTCCTGTGAGGTGAGATAGGCTTAGAGGTTATCCATCAAACCTATGAAAGCTCCTCTGTGATGGTTCTTTTTCCTATCCTCTGCAGGATCTCTTTTCATGGCTTCCTCAGTTTGCATTTCTAAAGCAGATGCCAGATTTTAAAACAATACAGTTTCTAACTGTTTCATCTGCTGTAAAACACCCACCATGTGCTGTCTGGTTCCCTGCTGATGGGCAATCCCCGTGCCTGCATAATACCAGAACCACAGGGCTTCCTCACCTGAGCTATGGACAAAGGAGCAGGTGCTTGCGGATTCCCACCTTCATTGTTGCAGGCTCCCCAGAAGGAGACACCACAGTCTGAATGTGGTTTAGGAAGTTTTGCTGTCCAAATAGTAACATGGAATCTCATTCTGTTTCCACTTCCTAAAATGGATTGTGTTTAGACCCATGGCTCATGCAGATGAATGGTGCTGTTTTCCTCTAGCAGGTGCCCAACGTGTGCCTGCTCACAGCTGACTGCACTGCCACTCAGCTAGCGAGCTCATTTTTAAGACTCGTCTTTTCTTGTTTCTTGGAGGTCAGGTTGCCAAACTTTTCCAGGACTCAAGTCTGGGCAATATTGTCAATATCCTGGTGACCCGGCTGATTCTTCTCACTGAGGATCAGGTAAGGTGGGCTTTGCCAAGCTGCTTCCACCATGCTGCTGCACTCCCTTTGTGGGACTGTGTGTTCTTCCTGGATGGCACCCCCAGGAGGTCCCCCCAGTGCAGTCTGCAGGGTACACCATGCCCTCCCAGAGGCAGCTGGGGCCTGGTTTCAGGCTTTGGGCTGGGAACCTCTGGGTGTCTGAGGACTGTTTATATGATAAGGTGACTTTAGGGAGGTTTAAGAAGCTTTAGTTCCCCCTAAAGTCTTGCTTCCTCATGACCTCTGTTAAAGGCTGAGGGCATCTAGACTGATTTCAGTGCTGTGCTAGCATGGAAGTTGTCAGTGCCTTCACATCAGAGCTTCTCTGGGAACATGCTGTTGTATTGCTTCCATTCCAGCCCACACTGGAGATTAACCACCATGCTGGGAAATCCCTGGACAGTTTCTGCAAGTGGCAGAAATCCATTGTGAACAGGAATGGCAACGGGAATGCTATCCCCGAGAATGGCATAGCCAACCACGACACCGCAGTGCTGATCACCAGGTAAGTCTGATCCCAGCCTTGGCAGCGCTTATGGAAGGTGTCCTCTGTGCAGCTGGCCTCTGTCTTAGCAGTTCATCCAAGGTTTCCTTCCCATATGCTCCCCCATGAGCTCGCCTGGCAGTGGCTGTTCCTCAGACCGGCCATGTGCCAGTTCCCTTGCAGCAATGCAGATTGCTGCAGTTCAGATAACCATCCTCCTCCTCCTTTGTCTTCCCTCCATCTTCCTGGTGCTCTCAAGGAGCTTAGCTTGCTACGCTAAACAGGTGGTAAACAGGTGTTTGTCTACCAGCAAATCCATGGAGCACAATGTACAGCACTGTTTGATGTGCATGGGAACCCACCCCAGAGCCCTTGGACGTCAAGCATCCTACTGAGACAGAGAGCCTGATCTGCCTCCACTGTGATGAATGGAGAAGAGGATACAAGTGAGACCTGAGAATCACGACAATGATGGAATGTCTGCAGTCAGTACTGGATCTGCCTCACCTCATTTTAGGTGCCTGTGTGTAGGGCTGAGCTCTCTCGTTGGTAGCTGATAGATTACTGTTGAAGTGAATTAATCCCGTCTCTTCCCTGGGAGAGGAGCAGTCCTGTCCTGGAGATGCTTGTCTCTCTCCACTCCTGTAACAACAGTCTAGGGCAGCCAGTTAAGCTGGCTGCTGGATTAGACCTCCTGAACTGGATGAAGGCATCTGAACCTGCACATGCAGGACAAGTAATCCCCATCAGAATAGGTAGATGCTTAAGTCTGGAACAGCAGAGGGTACAGAGGGATGGCTGGAAGGGCAGAGCATCCTCTGCAGAGAAAGCTGGAAGGATGGAGCACATAGAGGGGATGGCTGGGAGGATGGAAGGTGCCAGGAAGCCAGCTCTCAGCACCTGGACACCAGCTGCACCCTGGGCACAAGAGAGCCAGTGGCCACGTAAACGCTGCTTGGGCAGAGGGCTAGCAGCCTGAGGAAGAATGCCAGAGGCAAGATTTGGTTGCACTATTTTTTTCTCCCTATTAAGGGAGAAAACCATACAATGGAAGTGCTGAAGAGGGGAGCCTCCAAGCAGCAGCTGGTTTTGCTGGTGCCATGCTCACTCTCTGGTTTCCAGTGGCTGCAGGAGCTGTGTGCATCCCAGGGAGCCCTTGAAAGCCTTGCAGCACGGGGGGGAGCAAACAAAAGGCCTCCTTGGCCCCATCCTCACCCTCCCAGGGCTGCAGCCTCTGCTTTTCCTCCACACGGGCAGGATGCGAACACTGACTCTGAATTCTTTGGCCGTGCACCAGATGTTCAAGCTAACCCTCAGCAACTCGCCACCCAGCTGCTTGGACAGCACCAGCACATCCGGCCCCATCACTAATAAATTCCTGTCTCCCGATAACATCTTGCTGAGCTGCAGGCTTTTTTCTCTTGCGGAGACGTGTCAAACAGAGCCTCGGAAGGCTTTCACGTATCCGCTTGAAACAAAGCAACAAATGTTTTTCACTCACTCAGTTTCCTGCTGGGGTGAGAGGTTTGGACACTTCCAAAGAGCACCAGGGGCCAAAGGGACATGAGCCATCATCAGGAACATGTTGCACTTAACACGTCATGTGCTGTCAACTTGCTTCTTCCCTGCTTTTGGCCCCATGGGTCCACTGGGGTGAGTGGTGTCAGAAGGTCCTGCTGCTCCTGCAGGAATCCCCCAGGCCCACACCACCAGCAGCAGCCTTGCTGTCCCAAGCCCAGCTCATGCTCAGGTTGAAATGCACTTCGTGGTCAAGGAGCAACGCCAGCAACCCAACTGCTGCCACTGGTCCACCTGCCTGCTGGCTCCACATGGATTTGAGTGTAACGTTGCCTCTTTCAACCAAGGCTTTGCAAAGACCCAAATGTTTGAGTCTGAGGACAGGGCAGGACATGGAGAAGGTATGTAAACAGAGTCAGGGAGAGCATGCAGCTCATCTTCACGGTTAAATGATAATATTCACCCTCTGGCCCAAACAGGTATCTTCTGAAGATGCTGCCAGTGTCCTTTTGCAAGGGTACTGCATTTTGGTTTGGAAGAGGTTTTACTTTGCTGTCCTCGTTTAGCTTTTCCTTGTAGGCAGCTAATGATGTGCAAACACTCAATTCCTTGATGCAATGGCTGGAAGTGGAGGCCAGGAACAGAGGGAAGAGTCATCTTGAATCAACCCACATTGAATTTGTTTGGAAAATTCTCAGTAAAGAACTAAACTGAAAAAAAAATGTAAAAAATCACTTTAGCATTTTAATGAAACTAAAGTGAATTGTGAAATTAAACATTTTCTAATTGATTTTTTTCTTATTCTAAAAAATTAACCTACATATATTTGATTGATACGATTTACTGCAACAGACCTAAGTCAACAGACATGAGGCTGGCCCTGTCCTCATCATCTGGGGCAGTTCTGTGAGCCTGATGCCTCCCCAGAGAGAAGCGGCTGGCTCACAGGAGTGTGCTGGATGCTCATGAGCAGTGCTGGACCATCCAGCCAAACCCACAGAGCTTCAAGGCTGGAATGGCGTTGTCCCTGCTGGCTCACTGCATTTCATCAAAACCAAACCTCTGACCCCATCCAGTGCTGCTCTGTAGTTAAGTGACTAATATGCAGAATCCTTAAAAAAACACAGTGAGTCTCAGCCTGGGGAAAGTGAGCATTGCAAAATATGGATCAGAGGCATCTCTTACCTGTTACAGTATGTACTTTGTATTCCAGAAGCGTCATGTGAGCCACGTCTGCTGTTTTGTATGTGAAAGCAATAGTAAAACTGAGATGGGTCTGTGAAAGATTTTGGGGCTGCCAAAATTGTATATGCTCTTAATGCTGCTTTCTGCTTCTCTTTGCAGATACGACATTTGCATCTACAAGAATAAGCCCTGCGGAACCCTGGGTAGGTAGCATTTTGCTTGCATACTCTCATGCAATGACAAGGCCTGTCTTTTCAGCAGCACTTCTCGCCAGCATGTATATCTTCAGGAGTGTGGTGAGGGAGGGCTGTGCCATCCACATTTCCTAATGAGCAGGCAGAGGGGAAGCGCTTGCCCAACGCTACCATGAGCACCAGCAGCAGAGCCAGGAACGGGCCCATGGTTTCCAGCCTGCTAGGCCATGCAGCCTCCTCTCTTCTGTAAACACTAAAGGCAGCAACCCAGAGAATGGATGGGCTCTGGAACACTTCTCCATTATATCCCTGGGTCAGGTCCAGCCTGATGATTAAGAACCACTCGCATCTAGGGCTGTTCCATAGCCTAGTGGAGTATTCCTGGCTTAGCAGAGAGAAATAAGACTTTTTTTGTGATGATTACTTTATTTCATCTGCTAGACACAGACAGACCCTGCAGCTCTCTCTGGCTGTAGCTCCTAATTTGTCTTGCCCTGGTCTAGACTAAGCAGTCAGGGAGGGATTATTGCTGTGAATCACTGCAGTTAAAAAGGAAAAGTTGATGGATCTCTGACCTGGTTTGGCTGTGGTACCTGGGAGAGGTGGAGGCTGGAGGGGCTGTGACAGCTCAACCCATTCCTGTAATGGAGACTGTCTCTTCCCCAGACCAGAGCAGTGGGGCGCAGCCTGTGGTAGTGGGACAAGGTATGGGCAGGGGGTCAGGGGAATCCACTGCCACAATGCCAGCCCTCCTTGTCCAGCCCTCTGGATGGAGTTAAGGTGGATTTCTGATTGTGGTGGATGTCAGTCACAACCAAATGCAGATGCTCAGGCTGGATCCCAGGTTACTCAGTTGTCCAGGCTTCCCTGACAGGGTTTGGATGCACAAGTGTTGGTGTGGCTGATCCCAGGTTCCTGGCAAAACTGTCCCCTTTTCCCCACCAGCAATGCTGGTTATGTGACAAGGACTGTTCTTCATCTGCACACAGTCTGAGGTTTGGATATGAAATTCAGTGGGTTTTGACCCATCTTTAGCATTTTGGAGCCTATTGTCAGTGCTGAGTGACCATGTACCCACAGCCCATAATACCCATGGCTTCATCCCAAAGGCCAGTGAAACCAGTGTGAAGAAACTTGTTAGGTTGTGTTTGGTGTTAGTGAGCATGATGTTAGTGTGACAGATGTTTTGTGCTGGCCCTGTGTGACTTTTCCATCTGGCTTTCCTAGGCCTGGCCCCTGTGGGCGGGATGTGTGAACGAGAACGAAGCTGCAGCATCAATGAGGACATTGGCCTGGCCACAGCCTTCACCATTGCCCATGAGATTGGCCACACGTGAGTACTGTGCCAGAAGAGTCCCTGGGGGTGGGGTGGCCATCATGGAGAAAGGTTCCTGTTGGTCTGTTCCTGCCATGAGGAGTTATAAAATGCTTGTGGACAATCCTGATGTGTTGAAAACGCAGTAACTGATCATCTCTCTAATGCCTCGGTGATGCTTTCTAGGTTTGGCATGAATCATGATGGGGTCGGCAACAGCTGTGGCTCCCGTGGGCAAGAAACAGCCAAACTGATGGCTGCTCACATCACCATGAAGACCAACCCATTTGTATGGTCTACGTGCAGCCGGGATTATATCACCAGCTTCCTGGAGTAAGGAATCCATCTCACCTTGCCCTTTCTTCCACCTCACAACCAGTACACATCTCCAGCCTCTCACAGTCCCTTGTGAGGAGTGGGTAAAGCCAAAGAAAAGCCCCCAGAGCACACAGCTCATGCACCTTCTGTCTTATATCCCAGCACCTCATCCTGTCCCAAGAGTCATGTGCTTTCCTTCCTTCCCTTAGACTTTCCTGCTAACAATACTAACCCTATTTATGGTACAGCTGTGAGAACTTTATTTAGGTTCCCTACTTCCAGAAACTTCAGAAATAAATCAATAGCTTCTGGAGGCATTTGGATGTTCCTGAAGTTCCCCAATCACAGGGAAGGTGGGGAAGGAGGATCAGGAGGCAGGACTGTTTCTGCACTGTGTATGCACCTTCTCCAGACATTGAGAAGGGGAGTGTAGAGGTGAACAAGGCACTTTTTTATTATTATTTTTTTCCGAAGCACATTCAGGATTCAGGAGAAGGGATTTAGGCTCCTAAGTCTCAAGGCTGTGATGTTGCCACCTTGTCTGGGTCACACCCCTGCAGCCCAGATCTCTTTGTCAAAAGTTCAGGCAGCCCCCAGGTTTTCCATCAAAAACCAAGCAGTCAGGGTCAGTTTTGCTGAGGTTTCTGGGAGGATACAGACACTGTGTAACAGAAGGACTGGACAGAACTTTCATTACAATTGGTAGAAGCCAGTGTGTAGAGTCATTGTGACAGGAGCAGACGCAGGGATGTCTGAATACCAAACCCTTGTTGACACAGACCAAAGCCAAGACGTTGCTGTTGTAACATGAGAGGGGCAACAAAGGCAGACCTTCCCGAGGGGCTGCTCTGTGCCCCTCCATCCTGGAAAGCTTGGCCGGAGCAGTGCAGCTTATCACCAAATTCCACATCCAGCGGCTCATGTTTGGCCGCAGCAAAACCTGCCCTCCTCGCCTTTGACCCCTGGATGCACGACAAGGCGCGTTGCACAGAGAGCACTGGGAAAGCATCACAGCCGAGGCTGTTGTCCTCGGGTAACCCTGAGGTCTCAGTGGGGCCGCCGGCAGACGGCAAGTTCATGGCAGCCTCCTCTGTGGTTCGCTCTCACCGCTCCCGCACAACAGCATGGCCCGGGGAGCCTCCTCCATGCCTGGGCCGTGGCGTGTGCGAGACCCTGGGACATGGGGTCGGGGGAGTGGTGACAGGAGCCGTGATTTAAAGGGAGCTCAGAACAGTGAGGAAGGGGGAGGGAAAGGCGTGTTCCTTGCAAAATTTGGATATTCCTACAAAGCTCTGGCATGCAGGACAGGCTTGGAGAGCAGGGGCTCTCCGTGCTCAGCACCTCCAGCCGCTCTCAGCCAGGGATCCACAGCTGTATGGTGGGAGAGCAGTGGCTCCACCACCCCCTGGCCTCTGCAAGCAGCGCGGGGTCCTGGCTCGCACCCACCTGCCTGCTGCCATGTGTCATCTGCCAGACCTGGATCAGGAGGGACAGCCGGTGGCTGGCAATAGCCTGCAAACCTTCAGATTAAACCTTCTAGAGTTGCATGTGCTAAATGTGCTTCCCAAAGCCCATCCTCGAGGATGCAGATAGAAAGATTTTAGAGCACTTTCTCAGCACTGGTTATGCCCAGAGGTTTTCTTAATGGAGGCCAGTAAAATCATCCCCCAAAACAGTATGAGAGCTCAGAGCCAGGCATGCTGCTGGTCCTACACCACTACACTTTCCCAAAAGCCTTTCTGTGCTCTGATTCTTGTCTCTTTTTTCCAGCTCTGGGATGGGATTATGCCTGAACAACGCTCCTCCCAAGCAAGACTTTATCTACCCAACAGTGGCTCCAGGACAGGCCTATGATGCAGATGAGCAGTGCCGTTTCCAGTACGGAGTTAAATCTCGCCAGTGTAAATACGGGGTAGAGAGCCTTCCTGCTTTACTATCGGTTCCCAGGGGATGGAGGACTGGGGCTGCAAAGGGCCATGGGGCTGTTCCTCTGCTGCCCACATGGCTTTGCTGTCCTGCTTGTAATGAAGGGCACTTTTGCACGTTCCGTGTGGGCTTGTCACCTTCCTTCCCTTTGAGAGGACAGAGGAGGTCATGCCATGTCCACAAATGTTGGCCACAGCTCAGTTTCCATCAGGTTAGTCCCATGGGAAGAGATCTTTTGCCTCTGCCTAATACCTTGGTTGATGCTGGACCCCAAAGACTGCAGCTGAAAGCCAAGCTGCAGTCCCTGCCCCCAGACTCCTCTGTCACTGGGGATTTAGTACACACGTATTTTTTGTAAGCCTTACTAGAAGTCATTACACTGCACGCACTGACTTAGGAGGAGAAACTTCTTTCTTCCAGGTGAGGCGAGTTGATGTGCTGCAGTATGTCTGAGGGACAGCTGTCCACCTAAGCCACCCCCACCACCACACTGCCATCCCCTGATAGCTGAATACAGGAAACCACTGAAAGGAAAGGTTGTTTCAGGAGAAAGCGTCTTCCTGCCTCTCAGCCTGACATTTTGCTGTATTTAACAAACAGGACATTGCCAGATATCTGAGTGTAGTGGTAAGGAGATGTGTGTGCGCTAAAAGGCTGACTGGACTCCATAAAGCATCCACTTTCCCCTAGAGAAAGCAGAGGATCTAGCAGTGAGATACGTGGGCATCTGTCTTGTTTGATGGGCATGAATGTGTATGTATCCACCCACTGCTACTGCAGTCAGCGCACCTCCTCATCTAAACCAGGGGCAGTGGAATGGAAACTTGCCACGTTTACATGCCTGTTTCCCAGATAATTTTTAACTCGGGTGGGCTCTTCCTGTGTATACACAAGGATCACAAAAGCACAAGATGTCCTTGTGATGACCCTTCTAGCCCAGCCAGTCATGCATGTCTGGGAGAAGCCCAAAGAGCATAAGGGCTCAAGAGTATATAAATCTGGGCAAATGTGTACATTCACTCATCCCATGTCCCGTATAAATGAACTCAATGATGGTGCAAACACATCAGCATACCTTTCTTTCCTGGCCTACTCCATTTCTGTGCCAGTACAGAGCAGATTACTAACAAATTCAATGAGGACAAAATGAACAGATGTAACTGTTGAAGCTGGAAGTCCTTTCTGGTGGTGACACAGTAGAAAATCTACAGGAGCTTTTAATTCCCACTTCCCAATAGTTGTACTGGCTCCGCAAGCACAATATGAGGGGATGGATGTCTTTGTAAGTTGGGAGAGATGATCCTTTCCTTGGTTAAAACCAGTTGTAGCTGGGCTTTGGTGACAGAGGTAGGAACCAAAACCCTGTTGCATTTTGGAAGTGAGTTCTGTGGCGCAGACTCGCAGTGTTTTCCCTAAGTTATATCACCCTGTGCCACTCTGTGCTTGCAGCCCCATGAACAAGAGGGAAGCGCAAAACTCCTGGGCTTGTATTTTCACCCCTCTTGGTACCAGCACAGAGGATTCCCAGTTATTGAATCACTTCATTCTACAGGGGCATATCAGTTACTGTTCAGAGCGCAGCCTTTGTTGGGGCCATGGAATTCCTTGCTGGAGGGCTAAAGCCAGCCTGAGAGCTGCAATGAATGAGCTGCTACCAGACCGGCAGGTTTGTGGTGGGGTCATGCTGCCATAAAGCCAGCCGGCAGTCAGGCAGTCACTGTGCCAGCACCCGAGCATGCAGCACAGAACGTAGCAGGTTGGCATGCACCATCAGCGTGGCCAGTGGCCCCAGGGTGCTGGAGCACATGAGCAACAACTGGGACTGTTTGGGCTTTGCTTTCATGGCTCAATGTCATTTTTTGACAATGTGAATCTGTTTAATACCTCCAAATATAACCAAAGTCACAGCAAGCTGCTCTGTCTGTAAAGCAGGAGGTTTTCCAAAGTCTTATTTCAGTAAGATAAGAGCAGGGTGGTGGTCAGGCAGGAAACTCAGCTCTGATTTTTAGCTGCTCCTTTGCAGTTTGCAGGACTTGAAGTCCACTCTGGCTCATTTAGTGGCAGAACAGGTTCAAAGGACCTGGGCTTTCTGGTTTAGCAGCTGTGATGAATTTTCAGAGTCTCAGACGTGGACCTAATGTTTGGGTGGGTTTTGAATTGTCTGGTAGACAAGCTGGAGCAGACATGGGAAGTTTTTTGTCTGCTGGTGCTCTGAGAGGTCACGATGAGCCAGAGCTCAGGATCTGCATCTCAGGAAACCTCTGTGAAGAAGGTCTGGAGACCACAACCCTTTTCACACCGTGGACCCAGCTGCACCCAGGACCTAGCAGAGACAGCAAGCTGAAATGCCCACTTCTGGAGCTGCTCAGGGGCTAGTGCAGTACCTGGCATTGTTCTTATTATCCTGAAAGCAGCTGTAAATCTTCCAGAGGGGTCTTCCTTTTAGCACTATTAGGCTGGCTGGAGAGTTCAAGAACACAAAGTGGTCTAACCTTGACTAGCAGCGTGCTCCTGCAGCAGGAGATGGCAGATGTGACATTAGGCCATCTGTGCCATGCTCGCATTCCCCCGGAGCCCTGGCTTCCCTCAGAGGCAGATCTGGATCCACCTGGTAGAGGGATGCTCAGGAAAGGCACTGCAGACAGGCCTTTGTGCTCAGCCTCCAGAGTTAAGACCCAATAAAGGAAATGTCCCTGAGCCCTGGAGAGGGGACTCGCTGCCCCAGTGTGCTGCTGTCCCAGCCTTGCAGCCTCAGCATGGGTGAATCCTAACCTTGGCTCTATGTCTTTGTCTCTTTCTTCCTCCCACTCCCCCCAAAATCTCTCTTTGCAGGAAGTCTGCAGTGAGTTATGGTGTCTGAGTAAAAGCAACCGCTGCATAACCAACAGCATCCCTGCTGCAGAGGGGACCATATGCCAAACCAACACCATTGAAAAGGGGGTAAGGATGCCCGGGGCACCGTGGCGAGTTGACAGTGGTTGAATCTCTCGTCCAGCAATAGCTGTGATTATTGTTTGCATTGATGAGCATGGAGCTGATTCAAGAGCGCCCTCCAGATTGTCCCCCCCCTGACTTGCAGAGCCTACAGGAACCCCCACCCTCCCCAGCAATGCACAGAGAGCTCGGGTGTGCCAAGGACTCCCAGCACCCCTAATCATACTCAAATATTGCTAGAAATACAGTATGTGAAGTCCCTGCTCCAGTCAGCTGCTCGGTCTCACCTGGGAGGCACAGTGATGCAGTGTCAGGCAATGGCAAATGCTTTAGATGAGTGTTTTGTTTTCAGGCCTGCTGGGGCCTCCTGGGTGTCCCAAGAAGTGTGATATTGCCTCAGATTCCTCAGAATGGTTGATAGTTTAGTAACATGTTTTCAGATCTACTTGTGGGAAACTAAGGCTAGATATTGTTAGACCTTCATTTTTCACACTCAGTTGAGAGAGGAAGGTGAGATTTTTCATAGCCATGTATTTTGAAAGAGTTTTGACTTGAAAATCTTTAATCTCTCTTTCCCTGTACCTCCAACCCCCACTTGCACCAGCATAGAGTGAGTGTGAAACTATTAAAACAAAGTATTAATGACTCACAGTGCCTTTGCAAGCTGTAAATAATAATTGGGACAATAGAGAATCAGGGTTGGGACGTTCACCATAAAATGGACAAATGTTTTTCCACTAGAGGAAAAACTAATTCCCTAGAAATTCAAGAAAAAAAAAATAAATCCTTAAGAAGCTGGAGAAGTTTGTGTGCAGGAAAGCAGATGGCTTTGACAAATGCATTATTCCTTGCAAACAGTTGGCTTACTTCTACTGGAAATTAGATCGAAATGGATTAGACAGCTCCTGGGGATGAACATCCCTGCTGCTTGAGATTCACCATATACAATAGCAATTTTTTCTCCTAGTGATTTTTAACTAGCTTTACCCTCTTTCAAATATCTGGTTTTACGCCCACTTACTCATTTTCTAACCAGGGTTCCTCAAAAGTCCTAAGATAAGTGAAGTAAAAGTATTCAGAGCACCCAGGACTCAGAATCTATTCCCATTGAAGACAGGGAATCAACTTGAACCCCAGTTACCATCCGGTGCTTCAGCTTATCATTTTGTATTAATTCATGTTTCAGAAGTTGTTTGATTTGTTTGGGTGATGTAACAAAATGCACTTTTGCTTTAAGTCTCTGCACCTTTACCAGTGGGAGCTGCTGGCTGGTGGCTCCTGCATAGGCGCTCCATGCACCCATCTGCCCACTGAGCACTCAGACCTCCGCTGTGACTGGAGCAGCTCTGAGCTCTGCCTTAGCATCCCCCATTTTAGCTACGGAGAATGAAGGGAAGGAATAGGTTGCAGAAACCATTCAAGTTATGCAAGATTAAAGGAGAGATAGGATGAGTCTGTGGTACTCAGGCAGCAGGTTCCTGGTCTTGCTGGCTCCTTCCCTGACAAATGTCCTTTATTTTGTTTTTCTTTTCCCTATCTTGATGTGCCCCGAGCCCTATCTGGTCTTGCAGCCAATGCATGTCTTCGTGCTCACTGCAGGAGAGAGAGCTGGGGCAGAGCTGATCATTGATGCTTTTGGAAGTTGTGGGGTCTGCAGGCTGCTGGGCTTTGCTTGCAGAACCAGTAGTCCCTGCACCTCCAACCTGGGGCTGCGGCCAGGCCATCAGCAGGGACCCCAGAAGGGCCATGCATGCTGAGCATCTCCTCTGCACAGGGTCTCAATTTTGGAAGTGTGCGGCTGTGCAAGCGGGTTGCCAGCTGGGCATCCTGGAAGGCCCTGGTTTATTTTTCTCTGCCGACTGCACTACCCATGGAGAGCCTGGCTTGAAAGGAGCCAGAGAGGCTGTGCCAGTAGCTCCAGGGTGGGTTATCAGGCCCTGGAAGGAGCACACAGCGGTTTCTTCCTTCCTGGGATTATCTCAGCCCCCGAGGCATGGTGTCCGGCATCATGCCCAAAGAACGGCAGCGGGTCTGGCAGTGTCCTTCTCCTTGCATCACTGTTGACTCCAGGGGGTGCAGGATCTGTTCCAGGTCCAAGAGAAATATTTCAGAGGCAAGTTTGCATGAGCATCCTTGCTAACCCCAAGTATGCAGTGCATACATATGGTGATGCTGTGACTCAGACAAGAGGGTGCCCAGGGAGAGGTGAGTGCCCTCTGCAGCAGCAAACTTGGCTCCAAGGCCAGTGCAGCTCAGAGTTCAGATTTTGTGGGATCATCAGATGGCAGCCCTGAACAGCATCCCATGCCCGATGGAGGCCAGGGAGCTATCTAGGAGTAGGAGAACGTGTGCTCAGGATCTTTGAAGCTCTCTCTCTCCCCAGTGGTGCTACAAGAGGGAATGTGTGCCCTTTGGCACCCGACCAGAAGGCGTGGATGGTGCCTGGGGAGCCTGGTCATCCTGGGGAGAGTGCAGCAGGACGTGTGGTGGAGGCGTATCATCATCCATTCGCCACTGCGACAGCCCGCGGTAGGTGTACATGGATGTAGCTTTGTCAGTGCAGCCCTGCTTTGTCCTGGCTGTGTAGCACCACTGCTCAGTTCGATGGGGAAGATGGCAGCCAGGTGCCCAAAGGCCTTGCGCCCAGTTTCCATGTGGGCTGGGGAGAACTGAGTTTGTTGAGTCTCAGCTCCTGTGTGTAAATTTCAGTTCTAACCACTGCTTTCAAAGATAGCTTGGTGCTGTCACGTTTGGCAGTGGGTCTGCAGTGACAGACCCAAAGCTGCTCGGACAGTTCCATTGCACACTTGAAGCTGAGCATGTGGATTTCTCCTGGCAGTACTGGTCCTTGCAGCAGAGCAGGGAGGGAAAAGCCATGGTGTTCCCACAGGGTTGGAGCAGCCAACTGCTACTAGCACTGACTCACTCTCCTGAGCTGCTTTTTTCCTCTCATCCTTGATTTGTCAGGCCCACGATCGGAGGGAAGTACTGCCTGGGAGAGCGGAAGCGCTACCGGTCCTGTAACACCGACGTGAGTATCGTCAGGATTGCAGAGAGGAGTAGCGGGGGGTGAGCAGGGCTTTGGGAGCCCTGTGCCACAGCAGGGAGATAGCAATAAGCTTTCTCCTTGTGGCTGTGGGGTGTTAGGTGCTGCTGTGGGACCCAAGGACAAGGTTACAGGGCTGGGTGGGGGCGAGCTGTGCTGTGTCAGCAGCGATGCCAAGGTGGGAAAAACTGAGCAGGATGGCACACGCTTGCTGAGTACCGCCTTCAGAGGGCAGGTGGGTGATATGGACCTGCAGGGCTTCAGCATCAAAAAGGGGCCCAAAAAGATAACCAGGAAAACACTGAGAGATCAGAGGCTTCTAGCACCGACATGACAGAGGTTGCTTTGTGCTCTGTGAGTGCAAGCCACAGATGGAAGACTGTTAATAACACCTGGCTTCCCAGTGGTGGGGCTTCCTCCTCAAGGGGAGGAAGGAGAAATAACTGTGCTGCAAGGAAGCATAATTAAGCTTTGGACCTGGGATATGATAGCTTTAATGTCCATGGGCTGTTAGCAAGGAAAATAGATGCCTCCATAATGCATCTAGCTCTTAAACAGTTGCTTGCAAGAGCAAGCATTGCATCTGCAGACAGGCCAGCTGGGACCCAACAGTTCATGCCATTAGTCTTCAAATAGTGTTTAGCTTTATGAGGAGGATGCTCCTGCCATACTACAGCACTGACCAGTTGTCAGAGCTGGTGTCCATCTCCTTGAAGGGCTGGTGCTAGTCACTGCTGGGAGCCCTATAGCAGCTCCTGCCATAGCAGATAAGGCAGCTGCTCTCACCAACATGCTAATCTCTGGCTCTGTGGCTGCAGGACTGCCCACTGGGCTCCCAGGACTTCCGAGAGCTGCAGTGTGCTGAGTTTGATAATGTCCCTTTCCGAGGGAAGTACTACACCTGGAAGACATACCGAGGAGGTGAGTGCTGCAAGGTCTGGTGCTGCACAGAGCATCATTTGGCTGCAAGGCTGGGCCAGAGTCATGCAGGGCTTTGACTCCCCTGCTCTCTGCAGGAACAAGTCTGGTGGTCCAAGTGGTCTGGTGGGCAGCTCTGTGGGTCCAGGTCCTGCAGGCTGTGTACCTGTGGCATGCTGCCTCCCCTTCACACAACTGTGGATTGACAGGCTCCTCTTCCGCTGCAGGGCCATGGCTATCCTGCCCTTTATCACTCAGCTCTGTGCAATTTGCTCTTTAACTTCTTTGTTCTGCCAGAACCAATTCCATCAGCATTGGAGATGTTTAGCTTTGTTCCTGGTGTCTGACTAGTTCTTAATTACTGAGTGAGCAAACACAAAAACAAGAAAAGGGAGTTGTTAAAGCAATGCAAAGTGCCACTGTGTTTTGTCCAGGGCTCTTTTCCCTGGTAGTGTCTGGTACCCAGTGGGGCAGGAAAGGGGCAGCCCTCCCTGCAACAAGTAAAGCTTCAGCTTCCAAACGAGTGGAAGGGATCTGAACCAGGGGATCTTGCAGAGAGCAGCGCTCCCCTCTTCCAAGGTCAGTCCTTATGTGTTCTGCAAAGTGTCTAGCAAGGAGAAGGGGCGGGAGGAAGCCTCTGTGGCCGAAATCTCTTAATAATGAGAAAGAACAGTGCGTCTCCTTCATGTAGTTAATGAACTTGACCGGGGAAATCCTTCACAGCTGTGTAAATAAGCACACCACCCAGTGGGGCTCCTGCAGCCGGAGCAGATGTCCTGAGGCTGCAGGGGATGGATCAATAAAAATGTAATAAAATTGCAAAGCAGTAAGTCACACAAAGACCCCAATGGATGCCAAGGTGGAAGATAGCCCCACAGGCTGGATCTGCCCTTGCTTGGACCTCTCTCATCCCCAGTGGTCTGAGTACCGGCCTGAGCCCAGGGGACAGCTGGACAGTTGCATGTTGGCCTTTGTATTTGAATCTGGTCCTGACTGATTTCTGCTTTGGCTCTCAAATAAGCCCCTTCCTCTGTCTGCTTCCTCTCCTATAAAATAAGGTGATGAAACCTGTCCTCTTCTCAGGAGGCTGTGAGTGTTGGTGTGTCCATGTCTTCAAGGGATCTGGGAGTTCCCTGTGTCAGCTATCCAGATTGGCTTTGCGTAATGGTCACAAGGGACTATGTTATTTGGCACTGAAACTTCATTTATTTGGTGTCAAAGGGTATCAGTGTCTTCCCCTGCAGTGGCACAGGGGGGAAACTGAAGCACTAGGCAGGAAAGTGATGTGTCCCCATTCACACGAGTAAAGGGGCTGGAAGTGGCAGCTCCTCAGACTGGATGGGGGGGGGGGGTCGGGCTCAAGTGCCAGCTCCCAGCTTTCATAGAGAGATGTGCCCTGACCCCCACCTGCCTGGCAGACCCCTGTCAGCGTTAGCAGCATCAGCTCTTGGTGTGGGCTGTCCATGCTGGGCCCTCGGGTCAGCTGGGACTGTGGAGGCATTAAAGGATCAACACCATCACCCCTCCCAACAGATTTCTTTAGCCAAGTCTGAGTGATCTGGCAGTACTTTGTAGTACGGGCATTCATCCGCCTTCCAGCTGGCAGTGACTGTGCTCTGCAGGTCGCTTTTGAGCGTGTGTCCCCGTGCCAGGAGACGTTCACCACTCTGGCTGAGCTTCTTCCCTGTGCTGAGCTTGGCCACTGCCTTAAGCACTGCACCCTACAGCTACCCCATTGCCAAAACCTGTGGTGGTGCAAGGGTGCCCACGCCATCCACCCATTAGAGCCATCAGACTCCAGCCCCACGGCGATGTCCCTTGCTAGATGGGAAACCTCCCAAGCACACAGCACCCACACCCTGCAGCTGGGAGGGGAGGAGGGCACCATTCCCATGGGGAATTTGGGAAGGGATGAAGCCACCCGCCTGAAGCCTTGTGCCAGCCGCCGGGTCACTGGCACACTGAGGTTGGGTTTTGCATGGGGCCAGGACGGCGTGTTTTCCTGGCGGTGATTTATAACGGCCCTGGAGCCCAGACCCCAGGAGCAAAAGACAGCCCCAGTGAGAAGTGCTGAGCTCAGCCTTTCAGAGCCCAGCAGTCAGCAGATACCTCGTGGAATGCAGCTTTCATTGTTTGTTTATTTTGTTTTATTCGCTTAGTTATTCATTTTACTCTTGGCGGATGCAAGAGCCAAGGGAGAGAGAAATGGCTCATGGGGCTGGGAGAGGGATGGGGAGGAGCAGGGGCTTGCAGAAAACAGGAGATTGTTCATTATAAATTGTAATGCACTTTAATTCTTCTATAGGACAGGGCAGGCAGGAGGAACAAACATCCTCTGAGGCACAGCGTAGCAGGTAGAGGACAGTACCTGCAGCAGACCTGGCTCTTACAGACCTCACACTGCTCATCCCAAAACCAAGGAGCACACTGAGAAGTGCCCAGGGGTTTCGCCTACCTCGGGGCAGCAGGCTGGGATTTGTACAGAGCTTGTGGCAGATCATGTGCTGTTCAGGGCTGTATGGTTGGGTCTGCAGCTTATTCCTCAGTTGCCAGTGAATTTGTAACTTTTGCTGGGCACACTGAGGGGGTCTCAATCGCTTTCTGGAAGTAGGCTCTTCTCCCACGGGGTACCCATCTCTGCACAGATGGCTCGGGCACTGCAGAGCCTGTGCATCCTCTGCTGAATGCCTGCAGAGGCTTGTGCTGAGGACCAGCTTGTGCTCTGTGGATGCTGCAGGTGTGCGGCTCGTGCTGTTAACCTTGCTGGTGATGTTTTACATGTGAGGCCTGGCAGGGCAGACCTGGGGCACAGGCGTGCTGTGGCAGATGGCCATGAGTCTAAGGGCCATGCCTGCTGCGCTGTCCCTCTTGGTGGCTCTGGTGCTCCCTCGGAGGCAGGGGAGAGCCCAAGGTGCTGCAGAGTGTTTGGCTTTCCAGAGGAAGGGGTAATGGAGCACCTTTTCCAGGGGCTTGCCCAGGCATCCTGCTTGACAGCATGTCTCCAAGCAGCTGAATTCCCCTCTCATGTCTCCTCCTGTTCCTCCCTCCCACAGCTTCACTCTTCCTTCCCCCCAGCTGCATTTGGGTGCTCCCAGGCACAGCTGGGCCACCCCTCCCCTCCATCTGCCCCTTTGATGTGCAATAACGACTTGCAGATTTTGAAGATTTCAGTTGCTACAATTTAGGGGCTTTCCAGCTGTGGCAGGCGGTTCTTATCTGCGGCCGGTGCCTGCAGGAGCAAACTGCCAGGACTTGCTCTCTGCCAGGGTCCTGCAGGCTGTTGGATCTCCTTGGGCTGTTTGCTAAAATCCAATGACAGTGGAGAGGAAACTGCTGCACTTAGGTCTCTCCTTCCAGTTTCCTTCCTTCGTAACCAGTCCTGCTTCCAAGCACCATAAGCCAATATCCAGATAACCAGCTTTTTTGGTTTTTACCCAGTGCTTTGGCAAAGGCTTCTGTGAAGCAGGTATTTCAGCTGTAACTTGAGCACCCTTCCCATTCCTCCTCATACTTCTGTCACCTTCTCTGCTGTGAATGGCTCAGTTCCCACCAGTTCTGGGCAGAAAGAAATGCTTTCTCTGGCTGTGTCGTGTGGTAGCTGAGAAACTGGACTGGAACTAAGGAGACAGTTCAGTTCTAGCTTTTGGGCTGATCTTAGACAAGTTGCTTTAGAACTGCTGCCTCAATTTCCCTGCCTGTAAAGTGGGCACAAGTGCCACAACAGCCTTCATAAGGTGCCAGGTGGCCCTGGAGTGACTGATACCACATAAGAGCAGGTCTGATTGTTTCATTCCCCATCACATAGTTCCTCAGGATGTGCAGAAAGGACAGTGTCTCACCTTGTGTCTGTGTCTGGTTCAAGGGTCATGCCTTGGTGCTGATCACTATGAGGATGTCTGGGTACCTCCATGAGTCACTCATGGTGGGGACATCCTCCTGGGCACCTGGAGCTGAGCAGCCAGTCCAGGTGCAGGATGAGGCCATGGGGAGACCAAGGGCAAGGTCTGTCTCTCCACATCTCTTTCTCCTTGGTGGCATCATTTAAACCTCCACCTCTTCCCTAGGGGGTGTGAAAGCCTGTTCCCTCAACTGCTTGGCTGAGGGCTTCAACTTCTACACGGAGAGAGCTGCAGCCGTGGTGGATGGAACACCGTGCCGGCAGGACTCCAACGACATCTGTGTCAATGGGGAGTGCAAGGTGCAGCCGGGCTTTGGGATGGGCTTGAGGCAAGGGCAGAGCCAGCGTGGGTAGAGGCAGCGTGGGCACGCCTCTGCTCTGCATGTGTCTGCAGATCGGGGCATGCCAGGGCAATGGAGGGGAGCGAAACAGAGCCCAGGGAGTTCCATGCTCCTGGGACACTGCAGCTCGGGTGTGGGAGGACAGGGCCCCACCAGGTTCACTAATCCCCCACTGCTCCTTCTTCCAGCATGTGGGCTGTGACCGTGTCCTGGGCTCTGATGCGAAGGAGGACAAGTGCCGTGTATGCGGGGGAGATGGCAGTTCCTGCGAGACTGTCGAGGGCGTCTTCAACCAGTCCCTGCCGGAGGGAGGTAGGGAGCAGCAGCCCTGACAGCACAACCAGTGTCACCCATCCTGGGGCCCCTCCTCACTAGGGGCAACTTGGCTTCAGTGCTCCTAGGGACACACAGGACAGGCAGGGACATCCCAGGGAACCAGCCCAAAAGGTAGGACCAGGCTGATAGCAGGGAGCATATCACCCTTCGCTGACCAAGCCATATCCCTGCCACTGCTGGGACAAAGCGCCAAGTTCCTGCCCTTCTCCCCATTCTGTTTAACTGTGATGGGTGGCTAAACAAACACCTTGGCACTGCCAGTACCTTGTTTAATGTTTTAACCCACATGTAACAGGATGGCATGTACTCCCATTTAGTGCAGAATGGAGTTGGCGGTGGGCTCAGGGGCTCAACATCGCTCTTCACGACCCCATGGTGTCTCACAGGTTATGAGGAGGTGATCCAGATTCCCAAGGGTTCTGTCCACATTGACATCCGGGAGCTGAACCTCTCCATCAACTACCTAGGTGAGAAGGGGTTGAGGGACGTTGAAAACCCAGCCAGAGACTGCTTGGCCTGCCCTTTGCCCTGCTGTTAGTGGGGTATGAGAAGGGCCCAGAACAGAAAACCTCCTGCTTCAGCAGGGGATGGGGCTAGGGGTCCCAGCCTGGTGTGGGGGCAGAGGAGGGCAGCAGGGTTTGCTGGCAGGGCCGCCTGTGGTACACACAGCCCCATCTCACCATGGCACTGCCTCTGTCCTGCGCTCACTGTTCAGGAGCGTAACCCTGAGCAAACCTCACACCCCGCTGTTCCTGGCTCTGCCTGCAGCTCCTTGGCATGCCCCCCTCCGCCAGCATGTTGGGCTGGGAATTAAAAATAGACCTGCTCACATTTTCCTTGGGCTTAGTTTTCCAGCCAGACTCTGGCTCACTGTTTTTCTAATGGGCTTTTTTCTTTCCACTTGTCTTCCCTTTCTGTCATCCGTACAATGGGCAGCGATTGCGGAGGGGTGGGCAGGGAGCTCGCTCGGGTGCCTCTGCGGCAGCTCTCCAGGATCAGGAGCCAGTGGGAGGTGGCAGCAGGGCTGTCCTGACGGTGTTCCTCCAGGCTGGCTCTTTCTGCTGTGTTTGGGGATGCTCTGGGTAAAGTGGGGACTCCTCATGGCTGTCCGAGTTGGATTTCTGTGCACTGGAGGTACAGGTCGAGCTTGTGGCTCTTTCTACTGCTGCCACCAGTGTCTCCCATTTCAGGAGCTGTCCCCGTACCCCAAGTGAGACGGGAAGGTGCATCTTCCATCCCCATCAGTCCCAAATAGCCTCCCTGCCCCAGAGCATCATGGCAGTGCCAGCCAGTGAGGGCAGGGGTGACACAGATGTGGATGGTGCTGGTGGCACAGCATGAGCAGGGCGAGCATGGGAATGGGAGTGGGAAGTGGGTGAGGGCGAGAGCCGATCTCCCTCTAGTGACTCCCATCAGCAACCGCAGCCAGGCAGCTGGGGACCAGCCTCTTCCAGTAGCCCCATCAGCCAAGATCCAGTCTGCACAGCTGGATTTGAGCCTGGCTTTGTGGCCAGCAGCTCATCATGCTGCCAGGTGTCCCCACCGCCGCAGCTGGCTCAGCTCCTTGCAGCATCGTCCTTACACAGGGTGGTGATGGGGAGGCTCAGACCAAGGGGACGAATGCATCGGTCCCCTCTCTGCTTGTGACTTTCTGCATGACCTTGACTCAGGCATCTGTTTTCTTTGCCCGACCTATTCCTGCCCTATAAAATGAGGCCAAGGATATTTCTCCTCCCACATAATAGTGCTCTAAGCCCAGCAGATGAGAAGCCTGTGGCCAATGCTGGACATGAGCACATGTTCAGCCTTTCTGCTGACCCTTCCTCCCCTGTCCTGGCAGCACTGAGAGGGGAGAGCGGCGAGTACTACATCAACGGGAAGCTCTCCATCGACCCGCCACGACGCTTCGACATCGCAGGCACCACATTCCACTACAGGAGGTCCCCAGACGAGCCTGAGTCCCTGGAGGCCTTGGGACCCACCAATGTCACCCTCTTTGTAATGGTTGGTAACAGCACATTTCTGGATGATCCCACCAGGTTTGGGCTAGAGACACCTTGTGGTGACTGCATGGGAATTAAAGCTAACCAGCCTCTGTCCTCACTGCCCAGAGTAAAAGGGGCACAGAGATCAGAGGTAAATTGCCTTAAATTCCTAAGTCTCCCCTCCCTTGATCTCCCAGGCTTTGGAACAGTTCATTTTGTAAGTGCACAGGAGCTTGTCCTTTGATCATGTCACCTTCATGGCTGCATCATTGTCACCACTGGTGGCAGTCATGTCAGTGCTAGAAGGGACTGGAAAGGGGAGGGGAGAGATTTCAGCTGTCCTGCATTTCACAGAAAGCACTGGGGTCATGGAACTCCATCCATGCAGTCTCAGCCATGCTGCACTCAGTGGCACTGATCCCTCAGCTAGGCCTTTCCCTGCAGGTCCTCGTGCGGACAGAGCTGCAGGGGATCCGGTACAAGTTCAACGCACCCATCAGCAGGGATGCTTCCAACCAGTACTCCTGGCACTACACCCCATGGACCAAATGCTCAGTGCTGTGTGCAGGAGGTGAGCCTGACCACATGTCAGCTGAGGAGGGGTGTTTCCCTGGATCCCATGGGCTGTTACAAGGATTAGCACCATTTCTCATGGCTGTTGGAGAGCCTGGCTGCAAGAGACTGAGCCAGCATTCAGAAGGAGAGAGAGAGGCGGTTTGAAAGGGCTAATAATGTTTCCTGTTTAAAACTAAGGGCCCTGACCTGCTCTTGTTCTAGGCCTCAGCTGAGGCTGATGTTTCCATCTCTTCTGCTAGCTGTCCCCCCCCAGGGCTGCCTGGAAAGCCTCACAAGACAAAGGTTAGGTCAGTTTTTTTTGAGGGTGAGATCCCAGGAACCCTTTGATCCTCCATAAGCCCTGCTCAGCCCTGCCCTGGCTGATCTTCCTGCCCTGGCTATCTCACCCAGCCCTCTCAGAGACATGAGAGGCCAAGGAGGCCTTGGTTGTGAATAGAGAAGCAGGTTCACGCTTGACAAGGTGCAGTGACAAGTGGCAGTGCTGTCATGTGCTTGTGTGGGAGCAGAGCCATGGGGTTTATACCTGCAGCCCGTCTCAGCACCAGCCTCAGGCTTGCTCTCACCCCCTTGCTTCTTTTTCTCGGCAGGCAGCCAGATCCAGACCATCGTATGCAGGAAACTCTCTGATAGCTCAACTGTCTCCAACCATTTCTGCAGCTCTGAAACCAAAATGCCAGAGCGGCAGAGGCCATGTAACACCGAGCCATGCCCCCCGGCGTGAGTACTGCAGCTTGGAGCAGGTGGAGGGAGCACGGGGAGAAGATCTGGTGTGGAAGAGGGTGAAATTCCCCCCTCTGCCAGTCTCAAGTCAAAGTCCCCTGCTACAGTCCCTAGGGGTGACACTGCCTGGGGCAGTTCTGCTGGGGGTGTATTTGTCTCCCTCGTGTCCCTTGCAAGCTCTGCTTTTCTCCCTGTCCCCAGCTGGGTGATTGGGAACTGGTCCGAATGTAGCCGAAGCTGCAACGAGGGTGTCCGCACGCGCAGTGTCTTCTGCAAGCGTAAGATCTCTCCCACTGAGGAGAAGACCTTGGATGATGCCTCCTGCACCCAGCCACGGCCAAAGATGCTTGAGCCTTGCAATAACCAGACATGCCCTCCAGAGTGGGTCGCCCTGGACTGGTCTGAGGTACGTGCTCATCTGCTGCCCTCATCTCTCTGAGGATGTTGGTCTGTAGGACAGTGTTGGGCACTAGGACAGAGCACTGGTAATGTCACACATGGAGAGTGCAATGTGGGGAGGTGTCCTCTTACAGCTCAGGAGATGAGCAAGACAGGAGCCCTGATGGGGAGAGCCAACTCTGCCTGTCCCTGCTCTTCGTCGTGTGTCTTTGACTGCCTGTCTCCTCTCTGCAGTGCACCCCCAGCTGCGGGCCAGGTTTCCGCCACCGCATTGTGCTTTGCAAGAGCGGCGACCACAGCACAACGCTGCCCACCTCCCAGTGTCCTGAGGGCTCCAAGCCTCCCACCAGCATGAGGTGCAACCTGCGGCGCTGCCCGCCCCCACGCTGGGTGACTGGCGAGTGGGGAGAGGTACGGACACTCTTACCTCTGGGCTTACTGTGGGACAAGGCTCCGTTCCCCAACAGCCTCAAATCCCAGTGCACACAAGCCTTTTACCCACAAGTTGCTGGCTCTTGGTGGGGTGGCTGTCACTGTGTTAGTGTGATGTAGCGCTGTCCCTACAGCTCCCAGCCCTGCATGCAGGCTGTCAGCCTGCTGGAGGGATGCCCTGAGCCTCACATTTGCAGAATGTACCATAAATTTCTGATCAGCCCCTGCTGGTTGGCAGTGGCCTCTCTCCTCCAGCCTCATCCCGCAATGGAGGCTGAGAACTGCAGTTGCTCTGCAGCAAAAAAGGTAAATACAGGTTTTAAAAAAAAGGGGGGTGGGAGGCAGGTGCTGTCCCTGCAGAACACTTGGGCCTTTACTTTTTCTGGAAACCTGCCTGACTTCCTTACACTCCCTTAGATGTAGGACTTCAAGCTTCCCTGCTACCCAACAAGCAGGGGTGTCCTGCCAGGACAGTGGGGCTGGATGGGTTCCCATCCCCTTGGTCACAATGTAGGGACTGTACAACATCTGGTGGGGATGGAAGGAGCCCAGGGAAGGCTCCGTGATCCCAGATCATGAAGAGCCTTTGCTCCATGGGCACATGGACATGGCAGCCAAGTCAGGGATGGCACAACTGGGCACAGACAGCGTGTGTGCAGCCTCAGGGATGCCTGGTGGTCACCACAATCTTAGCCATCCCTGCTTGGCTGTGTCTCTGTGGGACACGGCTCATCCCCGTGTGCCTTTGGGCTGCACTGATGGGACAGGATGGCTGAAAGCAGGGCCACCATCAGTCTGCCCAGCATGGTGCCCATAGCAGGGCAGTGCTGGAAGTCCTTCCTCACACTGCAGGAGGTGCAGGAGGACTGCCAAGGGCTGGTGATTTAGGGCTGGATTGGAGACCCTGGAGTCTTGGACCAGCCTTCTGGGGAGCAGGGCTGGAGCTTTCAGCTGTGTCAGTGCTGTGGGAAGGGATGACTGCATCAAGCACTTATTGTACCTCCTGAGCCCTGCTGTGCCCTCTTCCCCCACGCTATTGCAGCCACTGCAGCTGGGTGTTGCATTGTTTCCTGGCAGTGCTCTGCGCAGTGCGGCCTTGGCCAGCAGAGGCGATCCGTCCAGTGCCTGGCTCACACCGGGCAGCCGTCTGGCGACTGCCTGGAAACCCTGCAGCCTCCTGGCATGCAGCAGTGCGAGACCAAGTGCGAGTCAGGACCCACGGACAACCCTGAAGGTAAGGGAGGCAGCGGTATTGGGGGCAGGGGCTGTGCAGCCAGCACAGCCTGTGCTGGGCTCTAGCTATGGGTTAAGGCTTTTGGGGGCAAACCTGATGCTGTCCCCTGTGGTCCATGGCCAAACCAGTGCACTGTGACCATGATAAATGAAGTAACTGCACCTTTGCAAAGGTAGGCTTTTAGTAGCGAGGCTCTTGGTGGCTGTTTCTTCAGTACCAACACATCTTGCTCCTCTGTGGCAAATGGCCCCCAGGAGCTGGGCATCAGGGTGCCACAGGAGGGCTTTGAAGGGGACTGGCTAGAAGCCTGCCCTGGAGCTCCTCACCCTGGGCACAGCTCTAACTCCACTTCCTTATGTCACCCATCCAGAGTGCAAGGATGTGAACAAGGTGGCCTACTGCCCGCTTGTCCTGAAGTTCAAGTTCTGCAGCCGGACGTACTTCCGACAGATGTGCTGTAAAACATGCCAGGGGCACTAGGAACATGGTGACCCTGTGGGAAAACTGGAAGGCAAGAGCTGTGCCGAAGGGCCGCCGAGCCAGGCTCTTCCTCTCATCCCGGGAACCTTTCCTGGGTCCAACACAGACACTGGTCGTGCTTCCGGTGGGAGCCGGCATCACCCCACCTGTCCCCCAAAGACACGCACCCTTCGCCCCCGAGCATCCCAATGGCAGATCCCAGTTAAACCACTGCCGGCTACTGCAGAGACCATGGCCAAGCATGAGAGGAGCCAGTCACCATGGTGGGAGAGGGAGAAGCTGGGCAGAGCGCGGCAGCAAGGACATTACTTGAAATTCTGATACTGTTATTTATTTAGTAGTGGACCCAGGTCCTGCAGGTGCCAAGGCGGTACCACTTGCCCTGCTCCTGCCTCATCCTACTCTGCTTCACGTCCCAAGGGCAGCACGGGCCATCCCTGGGTGCCACTGCCTTTCCCAGGGGAGACAGAGAGGGGTTTTCAGGTGCCATGGGTGATGTGATGAGCGTGGTTTGTAGCCATCAGTTTCTGGGTGATGGACGAGTCAAGCTGCCATGGGGAGTGGGGTGGGAGCAGGGATGTTTGCTTCATTTGCATCCTGTCACCTTGGGACTTGCAGCAGGTGATGGAGAACAGGTCACTCAGTGAGTAGAGCGGTGACACCAGTTTAACTGGGAGAGAGAGTTACTCAAACTCCCTTCACATCCTACTTTGATTGGGGCATCCCCGTATCCTAAAAGCCCTTATCACTATTATGACTGTTTTTCCTTTTGAAGACACCTCAAAGTGTGAGCTGAGGTCAGGGCCGAGGCATGCTCGGGGTCACACAGTCACTTACAGGGTGTTGAGGCTGTGCCAGGCTGCAAGAAGCAAAGCCAGGGAGGATGCTGGAGGAGAACTGTCCTGGTCACAGCATCCCCACTGCCAAGCCATAACCCGGGACCAGTCTGTGCCTGGTCCTGGCTGGGCCCTCCCCAGGGAATGCCATGGCCTCCCAAGGGTGCTCTGCCTCCAGGGGTGCTCTGCCTCCTATGGTGCTTTGCTTCCAAGGGTGCTCTGCCTCCAAAGGCAGCGTCGCTGCGTGCAGCTGTGGCCTCAGGGTACCAGTTCCAGTGCAATGCCACTGCCCCCAGACCTCCAGTGATGGGAAAAGAGCAGTCTTGACATTCCTCCAGGTCACTTTCTGGCTAGATCTGGGCCAACACACATCTCCAATGGGCCACTGCAGCCTGCTGGAGGAGACCTGAATTTGCAATGTACTAAATATGTGCTTGTTGTTACTATTATTATTTTTGGGCCTCTCTGCATCACAAAGAGGAGAAACCTTGTCCCAGGCCAGGTTTTGTTCCCCTTGGGGGTCATCCTCAGGATGCAGGGTCAAGATCAGCCCTCTTTCCCCAGAGCAAGCCTCTCTGCCCTGCCAGCCCTGATGTGTTACCCTACCGTCTGTATTTTACCCGCTCATCAGCCGATTGCAGCTTCTCTGGTGCTCAGCAAATCCCCTTTGGCTGGCAAGCGGGCATTAATTTGTCTTTCTTCCCAGTGCAATGCTCCATTCTGACATTTTGGGAGGGGGTGTTTTCACCTTTTTATATAGATATATATAATGAAAAATGTTTAAAATACTAACTCTAAGGAGGAGCGACGTAACGGCATGATTTATAATAAAGGAGTAGCTACGATCCCAGGCGCAGGTTCTAGTCCCAGTGTTGTTTCTCAAATGGCGAGCCGTAGCTCTGGACAGCCCCGTGCCATGATGCTGCCTTTGCTGATGGTAGAAGAGGGTTTTGGGCAGCAGTGGGGTTCCCTGAACCCCAAGTGACCAGAGTGGGTTGGGGCATTCGTCTAGAGCTGCTGCATGACACAAAGGAACTGGCTTCCCCTTGGAAGACCCCTAGTGGGTGGGCTATGCACCCCTGGGTGTGTGTACCCCATATTGCTAATGCTGGTTTGGGATTTTAGGGATTTCTTTTGCTTGGAGCCTGAGAGATCAGTTGTGCAAGGGATGGAGTGATGTGGGCAGCTCCTGCAGGAGGGGACATCCTGACAGAGGAGCGGCTGTTGCACAGGGTATGGTTTTGCTGTTCATTCCCAAATGTACCACCAGAAAAGGAGGAATTTATATATTAAAAAAAAAATGCTTAAAAGCATGAGCTTTCTGGTTAAGGATGTAGGGAAGGCATGGAGCAGCCAGATGCTGCACCCACCTGAGCAGAGATTTCAGCCC
Source organism: Heteronetta atricapilla (assembly GCA_011075105.1). Lineage (NCBI taxonomy): Eukaryota > Metazoa > Chordata > Aves > Anseriformes > Anatidae > Heteronetta > Heteronetta atricapilla. The sequence continues at coordinate 5,359,802 of CM021758.1, forward strand.
CAACCCCAGCAATTGCCCTGCAAGGGCAATTTCCTTGATGGCATTTCCTGACTTCCATTCCTGTCTCCTGCGGCATGAAGCAGCATGTGTGGGGCAGACACAGGGCAAAATGCTCAGCCTGAGCAATGCAGAAGTAAAGCCCAGCCTAGGTGTGGATCCTGCACAAGTCCCTTCCCAAGGGGCCTCCAGACAGAGCTGCTGCTGCCCTCATCCTTGCCAGCTGAAGCGGTCAGCTCTCCCACTCACCTCGGGGTGTTCAGTGTCTCCATTTCGGCAACAAGCAGCAGCATCAGAATCTCCTGACTTGGACTCTGCAAAATCCTGAGTGACATTGAGAAAATGCAAACACAAGTGGGCTCCTTGAGAGCTGCTTAGGATTTGGCTCTGCTCGCGTTTCAGGGGTGTTTTATCCTGCTGAGTCCATGCGTTCTGCTCACGTCCAGTTTCAGTCTTTTCTCTTTTCAGCCTCGAGGCTGAAATGCTATTTCTTAGAAAGAAATGACACCGAGGTCTCTGCTGTCTTGTCAGTCCAGGAACCGGCACTCTTCAAAAAGGCACTGAGCAACCTGATAACATCTTGTGAGCAGTAAGGCTTTTCTGCATTTCCCCCATCTGTGCGTGGGTCATGGCACCTTGCTCCCAACTGCTGAGGTCGAGCCTTTGAGCTGCTGAGCTCTTGGTGTCTTCAGCCTCATAAGGCAGCAGTGCTGCAGTAGTGATGCTTGTCCCTGTCCTCTCCAGCTGCCTCCCACATCAGGAACCTTCACCCACTGCATGGCAAATGCTCCCTGCGCTGCGCCCCTCCGGTGATGCATTTGGTGAAGATGCCCGTTTGCATGATGGATGCCTCGGCACTCGTGGCCATGGGTGCACCTACAGGGATGAGTGCTGCAAGGCCTGGGGTGCCCCAGGTCAGATTTCTGCCCCACACCCCAAGCAATGCCTCCAGCTCCCACCCACATCTGGCATTGCCTTTGCCAGAGTTGGAGGCATAGGTAGTGTTGCCAGGGGCTGCAGCAGGTAAGTGCTGAAATCCCAAAGGAAAGGCTCTCACTGACTCTGCCCTCTTTACCTTAATATTAATTGGAATGTACAGAAACCTCCCGGTTTTGAGACACATACCCCTGGGATGTCAGGCAGTCCTGATCTTCCTGCAGCCCGATGGTCTCTGAACCAGCTCCAGCCAAAATGCTTCCTTAAGCATGGTCTGCTTAATCCAAAAGATGTGGAAAAAAAAGCAACAACCATTGCCATCATGCTCCTAAAAACACCTCAGAGCAGAGCATCCCCCGGCTGCATCAAAGTGACCCCCCAGGGTGAGGGAAAATGTTCAGAGCTCTGAGCATCCCTGCAGACTGTACCCTGTGCCCACCTGCATCCCCGGGACAGTGACCCTGTCACCTGCTGGCAGTGGGGGCACCCTCAGCAGGGGCACCCTAGCCCCCCCCCCCCCAGCAGTAGGAAGAGGCTTTCATCCTCCCCACCCCCCCGGCAAACCAGCACTAAATGAGGAAGTGGGAGGAGAAAAAAAAATAGTAGCAAGTTGTAGTTGTAGGAGAAACACCAAAGCAAAACCCTTTGGGATGGACCTGTGCCCACAGTGACAGGAGCCAAGGGGCAGGACGCAGGGACACCATGGTGAGTGCAAGCGGCGGCCTCGCTGGCTTCCCCCTGCCCTGTCCTCTCCCGGAGCCCTGGGTGTCACCTTTGGGTGTCTTCCTGCCACCTTGGGGTTATCTCAGCCCTGTCCTCTTCTTCACCCACCTGGGTCTGGGGTTGCCAGGAGCCCCCCACAGTGTCCCCAATGGAGAGAGGGTGGAGCTGCCCAGGCTTGGGGTGAAGGAGCAGGGCTGGGGCTGAGCAAGGCACTGTGTGGGGCAAGGTGCTAGGGATGGGCACAGGGCGCTGGGTGCAGGATCAGTGCAGGATCCTGCAGGGTTGATGCACATGGGAGCAGTGACCCGAGCCGGACCAAGGGCAGCAGGTGGTGAATCAGGCTGGGCACAAAGCGCTCTTGATTTTGCCAGCATGGTCCCCGACGGGAACCCCTGTCTTCCTCTTGGCCCAGCTTCCTGCCAGCACTTCTGATTTCAATGCTCATGGCACCAGCAGGGTGCGGGCAGAGCACAGTGGTGTGGTGGGGGCTGCCAGGGGTGTTTGTGCCCCCCAGGACTAGCTCAAGCTGGGAGGGACCTGCAGGTGCCGGCGCCTGGGGTCAAACCCAGTGCATGCAGGGAAATGGGGACAGTGGCTCGGGGCTGCTGCGAGGGCAGCGGCTGGAGCTGGAAGTTGATCTGGAGGAAGAAGAGGAAGATGCAGGCTCTCAAAATGAAGAAGATGCTCAGGCGTGGGGTGAGGGGCTGCACAGTGTGGCCAAGGCCACATCCTCCAGCCCACAGCTCTGCTCCCTCCGCATGTCTGAGCGCTGCCATCCCCGGCCATAGCTTCCAGCCAGCCAGGAGAGGGGACAGCAGCCAGGCTGAAGCAGAGCCTCCTTCTCCCTACAGCAGCCACTGGTTGTGGCTCTGACAGGCTGCTCCAGCACTGTCCCCACAAGACACGGACAGCTGAGACCCGATGACATTTCGTGGTTTTCACAAGGGGTCATGGCTGCATACCTCCCCTGGGACCCTGCTTCGGGGTCAACCTCCATCCCCAGAACTCTGGGGTGAACGCCCCCGCCCCAGATGCTGTTTGTGCCTATGTCAGGGGCCAGCCAGGCTGCTGAGAGCAATGCAACACCCTGTGCTCCTCTTCTCAAGGCTTCCTGTGGTTTCAAAGGTGTTGGCTGCATCTGGGCTCACCCTATCTCGAGAACAGAGGTGCCACCTTGGGCTGCATCCGCTCTGCCTTTGGCACTTGCAAGGGTTTTGGTTTTTTGGTGGCTCAGACGTGAGTTTTGAAGAAAAACAGACAATGTTTTGCAATCGCTGGTGCAGGGCTGCTCCTGAGGTCACTGCTTGCATCCGCAGCCCTGGTCATGGGTGGTGGCTGTGGTGGTGACAGTCCCCATCCTGCAACCCTCATGGGGCCTCCTGGTGGGCTCCTGGCCCCCACACATGCACCCATCATGTACAGGGCTGTCAGCAGAGCAATGCCCCTTGCACAAAGTGGCTGCAAACAGTGCCTGGATGCCCGGTCCAAGGGCTGCTGAAAGCCTCTTCCCACTCGGCTCTAGGATTAAATGGCTCGTGGAGGTGTCTGGTCCTGGCCATCCACCTGTCCCCTTCCTGGCAGGACCCATCTGGTGGCAGTGGCTCTTGAGCCACTGCTCTCCAGCTCACCCCTTGCCTTCGCCAGTAGCGCTGGAAGGGACTGGGAACCCCTGGCCCAAGCCTTTGAAAGCAAATTCAGCTTCTGCCCTGCAAGGAGCTTCTGCTCCCCACAGGGATGCTGCCCCTCGCCTCTTGCAAGGCTTTTACCCAGCACATCAAGCCATGGCCCCGTGAAATCTTCACCTCACAGGAAAGCTGGGCAGCCTTTGTGCTCCCTAAAACAGAGCAGAAACACCCATGGCCCTGCAGACGTCTGGGACAAAGCCTTCATTTAAAGTGAGACGGTGCTTTCCCTGCAGCTGTGCTGCATCAGGTGCCGGGCTGAGCCAGGAAAACCCCTAATCTGTGCCTGAGGTAGAGGAGGAGGAGGCATGTGCTGGCTTCCAGCTGCTCTGAGCAATCATTTGAGTGAAGGAGAAACTTCAGGTGTCAGCTCGAAAGCACGAAGCTTGCAGTACAGGAAATGCCTACATTGGCCTTAATTCAAGGCTATAAGAAACAGCGTGAGCTCAGGGTGCCTGCGCCAGGGGTCTTGGGGTGATATAAGTGGCAGATGGGAAAGCCAAGGTGTCAGTGTTCCCATGGGCTCCTTCTAACCTAGTCACCTCCGCTTGAAGCATGAGGTTTTGGCCAGTTTGGGGTAGCAACCTTGGGGTCACCAACAGCACCCTGGGTGACAGTGTGGTGACCGGGGTGGCCTTTCTGTGGGCTCTTTAGGATGGAGGGGAAGAAGAGGAGGGGAAAGCAAGAAAAAAGATCATAAGCAATGAACTGGAGGGAGAGGAGAAGCCCCATGAGCAGCCCTGATCCCATCCAGAGCCCCTGAGCTGACCCAGGCCCATGCATCCCAAGTGCTTGCAGAGGGGCAAGGAAGCTGAAAACCCCACCCACACACACTGGTTATAGCGCCGTGAGCTGTGTTCAGTAGCCGGGATTTTGTGAGTAGAGTTACAAAGCCCAGCATCCCACCAGGGATGGGGGTGGCCAGGGGGAGCAGCCCAATGCTGCTGATCCTCTCCCTGCTCCATGAGCATCCCTCAGTCTACCCTTGTGATGCTGCTGGGGGATGGGGGCGGCTGCCTGTGACCATCAGGGGCAGACAGGAGGGTGCAAAGGCAGCAGCATCCTGAGGCCTGAAAGCTTGAGAATCAGCAGGAAAATGAAGCAAAAGGGGAAGAGAAGAAAAGGGAAATTGAAAGAGTAAGAAGCTGGGGGTAATGGGGGGGAGAAGTGAAATCAGCACCAGGAGCACCGGGGTGAAAGCGGAACTGTGAGGTGGGTGGCTGCAGGACGGGTGTGCAGAGGAGCCAGGGGCGGCTCCAGCTATGGGTGTCCACTCCCAGGCATCATGGACACGTTCAGGCAGATTACTCTGCAGCAACAAGGTCGAGGACCCTCTGGGGTGTTTTCTTTTTGGGCAGCGGAATCCCACCCACCCCGGGGCTGTGCTTAGCCCAATGATCACTTAACTCGCAGCCCACAGTCTTCCTTCTGTCCCGCTGACCCCAAGGATGTTGCAAGGGTGAAATCAGGATGGCAGGAAAATGGGTGCTTGGATTTCCCTAGGCAGGGCAGGGGGTGACATTCCCAGCTCTGCCCCGCTGCAGTGGAGACGTGGGGGTGCAGCCAGGGGTGCCCCACAGGCCATGATTTTTGCCTTTCCCCAGGGTTGTTTTTGCTGTCCCTTTGACTGATATGCAGAGCCTGTGCGGTGATTGCTTCATTACTCATCTGTTACCTCCGTAAGGAGCAGGGGACATGTTACAAACATGCCTACAGGCTGTGAGCCCATTCTGCTCCTCTTGGGAATATGGGGCCTGTGGTAAGGCAGGATCTGGCTAGAGGGACAGATCAAACCCATGTGCAGCAGTAGCTGAAATACCCCTTCATGCCACCCAAGGGTGCCTGTTTCAGATTCCTGCCACAGTTGCTGTGACCCTCTCCCTGCAGGGCAGCAAGGAGCGCTTCCACTGGCAGAGCCACAATGTCAAGCAGAGTGGGGTGGATGACATGGTCCTGCTCTCCAAGATCTCCGAGGAGGCCATCGTGGAGAACCTCAAGAAGCGCTTTATGGATGATTACATCTTTGTATCCTTCCAGGGCAGCAGGATGGGGAGCAGCAGGGTCACACTCTAAGGCTTTGCAAGGGCCTGCAGCGTGTCCATCCCTGCACGATATTGGGATGGGTTTGGTGATCATGGCACCATTGCCCATGTGCTTCACCGTTACCCAGGGGAAGGACCCCTTCTCCTTGTTGGCAGCATGGGCCTGCTGGTTTATGGCCAGAGGTTCAGCCCCTCCTCACCAAACCCTGCAGTTGCATAGGGCATTGTCCCCTCCTACTGTTGCCCACAATCCATTGATGCCCACTGGGTGCTCTGCACTGACTCTGGGACACCACTGAACCAGCACAGGGTGAAAACTCCCTGTCCGTTATGTGCCATCCTCCAGCCCAGATGCTTTTGTGGTCACTGGCTTTGTCACAGAAATGACACTGCTGAGCACCAAGCACGAGGTTTGCAGGCTCTTGGGTTTCTTGGTGCAGAAGGGGAAGCCATTCCTACCATCCGAGGCTCTGGGCCCAGCTCGCCACCCCCAGCCCCTGCTCAGTTTCACAGCCAGATCAGCACCCAGCTGCATCACGCCTGCTGCAGCCGTGCCCCAGCCCCAGAGGGAGAAGAGAAGCTCCCCAGGCTGCAGAGCAGGACGTGGCAGGGAGCTCGGGTGCAGAGCTGCTTGCTGTCGTGGACGTGAGTGGTTGTGGTTTCCCTGAAGATGCAGCTCTGTCCTTACAAGGCGATGCTCTGTCCCAGGCTGGCAATGACGCAGCCATCCGCCTCAATCTTTCAGCAGCCCCGGGGCTTTAAATGTGCTTGGGGGTTGGGCTCGGGGTTGTTTTTTTTTGGAGGAGGAGGAAAAAATACCCCACACAGCCTCTTTCTTCCTTTTTTCACAGGGTTGTGTGCAGGGCCCCCATCCAGTCATGACTCAATGCCCCACGCTTCCTCATTTCCCAGAAAAGCCCCTCTCTTCCTGCCCTTGGCTGCCTTCCCCTCCCTGCTGCTGGGTGGGCTGAAATCAGGACCCTGGCCCCACACCATCTGTGGCCTCCACACCCAGCATCCTCCCCAGGGCACTGGGGCTCATCCCCATCCTCCTGATGCACCGTTTCCAGCCGCAAGCCTCTGTTTTTCCATCCACCCCCGTCACACCTGGGTAATTTGGGGATGCTGTGTGCGGATGTAGGGGAACCCCATGGCAGAGGGAGCACCGGGTCATGAGCTGAAACCCATCATGCTATTCCTGGTGCTGCCTTACGAGGAGGCAGGGACACTCTAATGTCATGGGCAGGACAGGGGGACAGGGGGACATGGGAGAGGATGTCTGGACCTTGACCTGCTTCCCAGACTTACATTGGGCCGGTGCTCATCTCTGTCAACCCCTTCAAGCAGATGCCGTACTTCACTGACCGAGAGATCGAGCTGTATCAGGGGGCGGTGAGGCTGCTGTGTGCCGCTGGCAAGGCTGGCGAGGGGTTAACTAGGTTTAATTTGGTGCATTTGCATACAAATGTCTGGGGGTGTCCAATGAGCATGCTCTCTGGGTACTGATTGCATGGGTCAGTGCTCCCAAATGCATTGTCTGCAGCAAGATTTAGAAGCAAATCCACATTCCTGGAAAATTCATACCATAAATACACATTAGGGCAACCCAGACATGGTGAAATGCCCAAGTGCCTGGCTCTGCTGCACGTCTTTCCCAAGGCGGAGGGGACCCCAGCAGACATCCTGCATGCTGCTGCCTCCTGCGTCTCATGGGCAGAGTGAAGGGAGCTGCAGAGGGGGCAGGGGGCTGGCAGCTGCTCCCTGCTCAGCACTGCTGCCCTTGCCTTCCCTCTAGGCTCAGTATGAAAATCCCCCCCACATCTATGCGCTGACGGACAATATGTACCGAAACATGCTGATTGACGGGGAGAACCAATGCGTCATCATCAGGTAGAGCAGGTGGCTGAGTGCCCCCAGCACCCCTTCCCCAGCACCCTGGGGTATCCAGGCCAAATGCGGTGGCTGGGCAGTGGCAAGAGGTGACTGAAGCCCGGTGCTGGCCATGGGTGAACACCGTCTGGGTGTGCTGGGGCTGTGGTCCCAGGCAAGGACCAAGCCTTGTGCAATGTGCTTTTCCGGCTGAGTGTTGCAAGGGAAGGGGTCAGGATGTGGGGCAAGGCCAAAGACTTCCCCTTCAGGCTTCAAAGCCTCCCTCCTCCCCTCCAAAATCCAGCAGCAAGAAATCCAGCAATTCCTCCTGTAGCTCAGCCCTGCTCTGATCCCATTCATGTCCCAGAGCCCCTGCAGCCTTCTCCAACATCATTAGCAACAGCCCCCATCCCCTCCAGCTGCCCCAGGCCCTGCAGGACCAGGGGCTCCCTAGCATCCCACCAGGAGCACTCCAGGGGCTCCTGTTTCACCTCACCTCTCCTTTTGCCATTTACACAGCGGAGAAAGTGGGGCCGGGAAAACAGTGGCAGCAAAATACATCATGGGCTACATCTCCAAAGTGTCCGGGGGTGGCGACAAAGTGCAGGTAGGGCTGCCCCCACCCCAGCACCCAGAGTTTTGCCTCCCGACCTCTCTGCTCCCCCAGCCCCTGCAGAGAGCAGTCCATGGCCGGGGATGTGTCTCCATCCCCAGTCGGGGCGAGCAGCTGCAGTGGGCACATGTGCTCAGCCCTGCTCAGGCTCGTGCCCTCCTCTGGCCACCAGCATGTGAAGGACATCATCCTGCAGTCCAACCCACTGCTGGAAGCCTTTGGCAATGCCAAAACCGTCCGCAACAACAACTCGAGCCGCTTTGTAAGTCCCTGGGGCAGGCGTGGACAATGCCAAGAGTTGGTACCTTGCAGTGCCATAGCCAGGATCCGTCCCTGTCATGCTTGTGGCATGGTTGGAGGGGACAGCCAGGGGCTAGGTGCTGATGGACACCATGCCTGGGCAGGGGAAGTACTTTGAGATCCAGTTCAGCCGGGGCGGGGAGCCCGATGGGGGGAAGATCTCCAACTTCCTGCTGGAGAAGTCACGGGTGGTGAGCCAGAACGAGCACGAGAGGAACTTCCACATCTACTACCAGGTATGGGGGCGTGGGACCGGGTGGGCATGGGGCTGGAGCTGCTAACTGCAGCCCCCTGGGTGTCTCGCAGCTCATCGAAGGGGCGTCCCAAGAGCAGCGGCAGAACCTGGGCATCATGAGCCCGGATTATTACTACTACTTGAACCAGTCGGACACATACCAGGTAGAAGGCACGGACGACCACAATGACTTCCATGAGACCATGGTGAGTATCCGTGGGGTTTTGGATATCCAGAAACCTGTTTGAGGCCAAACTGGGGCTGACTCCCCCACATTTTGCCCCCCCAGAACGCCATGCAGGTGATTGGCATCCGGGGTGAGGACCAGCAGCTGGTGCTGCAGATCGTGGCAGGGATCCTCCATCTGGGCAACATCAGCTTTCGGGAGGAGGGCAACTATGCCCAGGTGGAAAATGCTGACTGTGAGTAGCCAACCCCCACCTTGTTCCAGAGAAGCAAACTTAGATGCTTGCAGGGACCCCTGGCAATGAATCGCAACATCTCTGTAGCACAAATCCCCCAGCAGAGGGGAGAGGCAACATCAGCACCTTCCCCATGTTAAACATGAAGAAACTGAGGCAGTGAGCAAATGGCACAGCCAGAGCTTAGCAAGTGCCTGGCAGGGGGCAGAGGCTGTGATAGAGCTGAGGGAGGGCATCATCCCATGCCCCCAGATCATGCTGCTCCCCATGCCATGACCCCACTCATGCTTGGCTGGGGCTGGGTGGGCAGTGTGAGGAGGGGGCAGCCCTGACCCCCCCCTTCTGCCCAGCCCTGGCCTTCCCTGCCTACCTGCTGGGCATCGACCGCGACCGCCTCAACAGCAAGGTCACCAGCCGCAAGATGGACAGCAAGTGGGGCGGACGCTCTGAGTCCATCACCGTCACCCTCAATGTGGAGCAGGCAGCTTACACCCGGGACGCCCTGGCCAAGGGGCTCTACGCTCGTGTCTTTGACTTCCTCGTGGAGGTGGGTGCCCCAGGGAGTATAGTTGTGGGGAGGGGGATGAGGGGATGCTCATGGGGACGCTGGCTGGCTGCTCCTGCACACAGCTGCATGCCCCACGAATGTGGCTCCCGCTGTCTCTCCCTGCAGTCCATCAACCGGGCCATGCAGAAGCCATACGAGGAGTACAGCATTGGAGTGCTGGACATCTACGGCTTCGAAATATTTCAGGTGGGTGCTGCTTTGCAGTGGGAGCCCAGCTGGGGGACTCTCCTTCCCTGCTCCAGCAGCAAGGGTGGTCAGAGCAAGGGGTTGGTGGTGGCCAATGGCCCAAAGGGTCCCTGGAGCAGCACCCAAAGGCTCCACCCATTGGGGTCACCTGAGTAGAAGCCAACTCAGCCCCATCTTCTCTTTCCTTTTCCCTCATTTTACAGAAAAATGGTTTTGAGCAGTTCTGCATTAACTTTGTGAACGAGAAGCTGCAGCAGATCTTCATAGAGCTGACCCTGAAGGCAGAACAGGTACAAGGGAGCTGAAACCCAATAGGGCTGCACCAGCACCCCAATCCCCGTGCTCTGCACCCCACTGATGTGGCACCCTGGCCAGGACATGTCCCACGGGTGCAGAGCTGAAGCCCACCAGCTTTCTTGGTGTGTCGTTCCCCCACCCTGTAGGAGGAGTACGTGCAGGAGGGCATCAAATGGACCCAGATCCAGTACTTCAACAACAAGGTGGTGTGCGACCTGATAGAGAACAAGCTGGTGAGTGGGGTCCCAATAGGATGCTTCCATGGGAGCCGAAGCACCGGGGGGGCTCGGTGTGGCTGGGTGCTACTGGGGTGGGGGCAGGAGCCAGCCCTGGGGGAGCTGCAGCTACATGTCCTTCACCCAAGGTGCATTTCAGTGCAAAGCAGCTTTGAGCCATACAGGGCACCTGACCACAGCAAGATGCAGGACTGGGCCCTGCCCGCAGCCTTAAGTCACCCCTGGCTTTGCCTTCCATCCCCCAGAACCCTCCTGGGATCATGAGCGTCCTGGACGATGTCTGTGCCACCATGCACGCCACCGGCGAGGGTGCTGACCAGACCCTGCTGCAGAAGCTGCAGGCAGCTGTGGGCACCCATGAGCACTTCAATAGCTGGAGCTCAGGCTTCATCATCCACCACTACGCGGGCAAGGTATGGCACTCTGCACCCTGAGGCCCTGGCCCCAGCGTCCTGGGGCTGAGCTCCCCTCCTGCCCCCAGGTCTCCTACGATGTGAATGGCTTCTGTGAGCGCAACAGGGATGTGCTCTTCACCGACCTGATTGAGCTCATGCAGAGCAGTGAATAGTGAGTATGGGCAGTGCTGTGGTCTCCTGGGTCACCCCAAAAGAGCTGGGGTCATGGGCAGCATCCTCAAAACGCGGACCTTTGCTGGTCCTGCCCCTGCCTGGCAGCTCTCACCTGGGGGTTCTCCCCTGCCTTTCAGCGGTTTCATCCGGATGCTTTTCCCGGAGAAGCTTGATTCTGACAAAAAGGGCCGCCCAACCACTGCGGGCTCCAAAATCAAGGTAGGTTCTGGAGGCTGCAGAACAGCAGCTGGCGGCTGCTGGGCTCCCACCAACACCATTAACACTACAGAGGCCGATCCTTGCAACAGAAACAGGCTAACGACCTGGTGAACACGTTAATGAAGTGCACACCACACTACATCCGCTGCATCAAGCCCAACGAGACCAAGAAACCCCGTGACTGGGAGGAGAGCAGGTAACAGAGGATGCTGTAATGGGTCACAGAGACACAGAGCCCAGGTACCTGGTGGCCAGGAGCGGCTTTCCTCCAGACCCAGGGGATGGGAAGGGGCAGTGTGGACATACACATCCCTCTGCGCATGCATCCTCTGGGGGCTCTGACCTGGGCACCCCCAGGCAAAGCGATGGGGATGGGCAGAGCCATGCTGCCATCCCACGGCAAGCGCATCCCTCCCAATCCCACAGGGTGAAGCACCAAGTTGAGTACCTGGGGCTGAAAGAGAATATCCGCGTACGCCGGGCTGGTTTCGCCTACCGCCGCCTCTTCCAGAAATTCCTGCAACGGTGAGGGGTCACGGGGCTGCGCGGAGGGGGTCTGCAACCCGGCCACCGCTCACAACCCCTGTCCTGGCAGCTATGCTATCCTCACTCCCGAGACATGGCCGTGCTGGCGCGGGGACGAGCGGCAAGGCGTGCAGCACTTGCTGCACTCTGTCAACATGGACCCAGATCAGTACCAGATGGGACGGAGCAAGGTGTTCGTCAAGAACCCTGAGTCGGTAGGTTGGGGGCATGGGGATGTCACGGGCATCTGCACCGGGGTCGGCCCCTGTCTGGCCGGACTCAGTGCCCCTCTGCCCCACAGCTCTTCCTCCTGGAGGAGATGAGGGAGCGGAAATTTGATGGCTTCGCCCGGGTGATCCAGAAGGCCTGGCGCCGGCATGTTGCCATCCGGAAATATGAGCAGATGCGAGAGGAAGGTAAGGCTGCAACAGCAGGGATGCCGGTGCGCTTTGTAGGGTGCCCTTGGCCAGGGACAGCCCTGCTCGCTGCAGAGCCACTGGAGCAATGAGGGAGCAGCATCCCCGCTCCCAATTGCAACAAAAGGGGTGACTGGACAACAAGATACCTGAGGTCTTTTCCTACATTTCAAGGAGGGAGTGAGCTTCTTGCTCCTGTTTTCAGCCCTGAGAGGGGCTGTCAGACAGAACCCAGAGCATCTCACTGTCTGTCTGCATTTCACTGCCTGCAAAAAAGATGGAGATGAGAGTCAGTGTTTGTAGAGGGATGGGAAAGGCCCGTGGTCACCACCTGACACCCGCTATGGGCAATTTCCAACACTCCCAAGCATACAGTGCAAAATCAATAGAAAAAAACAGAAAGCAGCTGGGCCCCTCCCTCCCCCCCTACCACAACACAAGATTCTGGGGACACTTAATGGGTTTTATGGCCAGTGCACGTCCTGCTGCGTGGGGCCATGGGCTGAGTGCCAGCTCAGAGCCCTGCCCGACCAGCATCGCTTCGGGTCCCACGCAGCCTCCAGTATCCTCTACAACTGCAAAGAGCGGCGGAGGAACAGCATCAACAGGAATTTCGTGGGTGATTACCTGGGCATGGAGGAGCGGCCAGAGCTGCGGCAGTTCCTAACCAAGAGGGAGCGGGTTGACTTTGCCGACTCCATCACAAAGTATGACCGGAGGTTCAAGGTGAGACAAACCAAGCTGTGGCTCATGGTGATTGCCCTTGGGTGGGATGTAGGTGGGGCTCTTGCCCCCCCACCCCAGCAAGCTCCCCTCAGCCCCTGCGCTTACTCTTTTGCAGCCCATTAAGCGGGACTTCATCCTCACCCCCAAGTACTTTTACCTGATCGGGCGGGAGAAGGTGAAGAAAGGCCCTGAGAAGGGACAGATCAAGGAGGTGCTCAAGAAGAAGGTGGAGATCCAGGCAGTGAGCGGCGTCTCGCTGAGGTGCGTCCCATTGCACCAGCTCGGTGTGGTCGGGCTTCACCTGTCATGTCCCCTCAGACCCTTCCCATTTTTTGGTGCCCCCCAGCCCAGCCCCAATGCACTGCCATTGGAGCATTGCACCATGGGGATGAAGGGTCCCTGTGCTCTCTGGGTCTGCTCAGGGGTCCCCAAGGCCTGGGAGAGTCTCCTGCCCCCCTGACAGCCCCCTGGGGCTGCCCACAGCACCCGGCAGGATGATTTCTTCATCCTCCATGAGAATGATGCTGACAACTTCCTCGAGTCCATCTTCAAGACGGAGCTGATCAGCCTGCTGAGCAAGCGCTACGAGGAGCTCACCCATACCAAACTGCAACTCACCTTCAAAGACACGTAAGGATGGAAGCTGGGAGAAGTGGCAAAACAGGAAGAGGCCACATCCCCACGGCCTCACGGCCCCTCTCCTCCTCCCAGACTACAGTTTCGCGTGAAGAAGGAAGGTTGGGGCGGTGGCGGCACCCGCAATGTCACCTTCATGAGAGGACAGGGAGACATGGCCATCCTCAAAGCTGGAGGCAAAACCCTTACGGTCAGCATTGGAGATGGGCTCCCCAGGAACTCCAGTGAGTGCTGGTGCCGGGGCACCTGGGGAGAGCAGCATGGGGTGGGGGTGGGGGGACATCCAGGGCCATGGTGAATGGTGGGGGGCTTGGGGATATCAGGGTGAGACACTGTGCCCTGCAGGGTCTGTGTTTCACCCAGGAGGGACCTGCTCAGGTGGTGGGGCAGCATCAGGTGCTCAAGGGTGGTGGGATGCAAACAAACCACGGTCAGCCCCCACATGGGGCGTCACCTAAGGAGGTCTTGTGTCCCCTCCCAGAGCCCACAAGGAAGGGGGTGACACAGAGCAGAGGCGGCAGCAGGTATCCAGCACCCTCCCGGAGTGCCCCCCCAGCACCCCAAGGTGAGCAGGGCAGTGCCAAATGGGCCCCAGCCTGGTCCAGCCAGCCCTGTGCTGCTGGGGAGCAGGAAGGGGATGACCCCCCCCAATAACAGACCATCCCTGGGGTTGTTCCAGGCACCTGCAAGAATGGGGCTCCCCAGTTCCCACGTGGGAATAGCCAGGCTCAGCGGGACACGTACAAGACACCCCAGAAGCAGGCACGGGCACCACCAGCCACAGTGCTGCCCACCCAAAGCACAAGCCGCCGGCCAAAGACACGGCCCCCATCCGAGCAGAACATGGAGTTCCTCAACGTGCCCGACCAGGGGGTGGCCGGGTAAGGTCCAGCACCCACATGCCCACCACAGTCCTCCAGTCTCCCCTCCCACTGCTGCAGGCTCCGGAGACACTCTTCCCACTCCAGCCAGCTCCATGTACACTGGCAGTCCTGGGAGGGCAGAGCAGACTGGGGAAGGAGACATGGGATGTCCCACACCCCCTACCTTCCCTGGGTCTCATGCCGTGTCACCGGTCCCCAGCATGCAGCGGAGGCGAAGTGTGGGCCAGCGGCCACCCCCGGCTGGGCGTCCCAAGCCGCAGCCCAAGGTGGCCACACCGCGCTGCCGTGCGCTGTACCAGTACATCGGGCAGGACGTGGACGAGCTCAGCTTCAACGTGGGGGACATCATCGACATCCTGCTGGAAGGTACTGCCGGGCTCCTGGCTCCCCACGTCGCCCCGTGGATGCCCCATGTCTCATCCTGGGCTCTTTTCACCCTTTCCCAGATATCTCTGGCTGGTGGAAGGGACGGCTGCATGGCAAGGAGGGGCTTTTCCCTGGGAACTACGTGCAGAAGATCTGAGCCAGGCACAGCGGACAAGGATGCTCCCAGTAGGTGCTAGCCATGGGGACGCAGCCCTGCGGATCCTCTCCCCAGTATCAAGCAAGTTGCCATCCCCAGCCCCTTGCCACTGCTGGATCTGGCCTGGTGGCAGCCACCGGTTTCTGCAGCTGCTTCAGATGGTGGAGCAGGGCCAGGATCTTTGCTGCTTGTTCATACAGTGGTTGTGGAACTGCTGAGGTGACTCTGGGGTACGAATAGTTTTATCATTGGTAATTATAGCAGTCAAGTTACTTGTGGTGGCTTTGGGCTTCTGACCTCGCTGCCGGATGGTTCACGCATTGCAAACACAGCAAATCTGAGTTGGACTCAAAAGAACTAGCCCAGAGTTTGTGTTCCCCACTGATCCCCCTGAGACCCAGCCCGCAGCACTGGCTGTCCCCATGACAGGGGCCCTGCATGTGTCCACATGCAGGGACAAGGGTGGGTGCACACCAGAGCAGCTCCATCCTCTCTGCATCAAATCCTCCAGAAGATGGTGAACACGAACCAGCTCTCCCCAGACTCCATCTCAGGCTCTTGCACATCTCAGCATCGCTCCAGAGCACCTGGCAGTGCTGGCTAGGAGCCGCAGGGCAGCAGGGAGACAAAGCCCTGGAATGGGGGCACAGCAGGACCTGTGTGCCAGTGCAGCGCTTGATTTCCTGCAGGACTTGCTGCAAGAAGGATCAAGCTGCAGCTCTGCATATTTGGGTCCTGATCCAAGGGGGCCACGGACGGCACAGATGGGCCCAAGCCCCCTGCTGTGGCGAACACGGAGCTGCCCCCCCCCTCCAGCATCACAGGCAGGGGGTCTCACCCATGGAGTGCTGGGGTTGGAAGCCACTGTCCACAGCCATGCTGAGGTGACCCCAAGCACAGCCACTTGGAGTGATGTTCCCTGCCCTGGGGCACTGGGGGGGGGAAGGGGGGGCTTTTTCCCACTGAGGGTGCATGAGGTTTGCAGCAGGGAGAGGGACGAACGGCACCAACACATTGGGGCCCATCCTTGCCTGTGCCCCATGGTGCTGGGGACCCCCGCCATGCTCTGGCTGCAGAGATAAGCAGGAGTCAGCATCCCCCCCCCCCCCCCCCCCCCCCATCCCTGTCACCCCTCCCAGGATGGCCGGAGGAAGTGACGCCATCCCGCCTGCAGCCCTCAGCCTCGCTGCCTGTCCCTCCTCTTCCTCCTTCCCTGCAGCCCCTGCTGACTGTGGGTGGGCAGAGACCTGCCCAAGAGATGGGGGGGGGGGGGGCCCACATCTAAAAGGGGGGGCCGGGGGGCCAAAGGGGGGGCGGGGGGGGGGGGGGGGACACACAGGGGGCGGGGTGGGAGGGAGGAACAGGAGCCAGGGCAGCTCTGGGTGTCTCAACCTTGTGGCTTTGCCCCCTTGTGATGGGTTTTCACAGCCCATAGGGAGATTTTTCTTTTTTTTTTTCCCTGTAAATGCAGTTTTAGAGTCCTTGCACTGCTGACCTTGGGAAGGGCACTGAGGAGAGGGGGAGGAAGGTCGGGATGGGGGGCAGCGAGAGCCTTTGCTTTCATCTGACTGAATAAAAATGGCTTTGGAAACTGCTGCTGGAGTAATCTCCTTCCTGCACTGTTCATCCCTGCCTTGGGGCCGGGGGGGGGGGGGGGGGGCGCCCCCCCCCGACGGGCCGGGGGCCATGGGGGGGGGGCGCCTCCGCCCCCCCCACCAGGCCGCGAGCCCCCCCCCACGCCCCCCGGGGATGCGCCAACATCGCGAACAACAACGCCCCACGTCAGGAACTGGGATCTGGGGGACGACGACAACACCAGGGTGGGTCCAGGCTGCCCCACCCCCAGCGTCCCCCTCTCTCCCTTCCGCCTCTCTTCTCCCTCTCCTCCCTTCTCTTCCTCCTCCTTCCCCCTCCTCTCCCTCCTCGTTTCCCCCCCCCCCGGCTCTCGCGACAGCTTCGCTCAGAAAATGGCCCCGCGGTCGCGCCGCCGCGGAGGCGTGCCCCGGGCGGCCCCGGCCCCCCCCGCAGCCCAGGTACGTGTGGCCTGAGGGGGGGGGGGCGGGGGGGGGGGCGCAATCGCGCCCCCCCCCCCCCCCCAAGGGGGGGGGGGGGCAGGTTTGGAGCGGATGAGGCTGAGCCCGTGGGGATGCCAGGGCTGCATTGTCCCGCGGGACTACTGGCCACGAGGGCTGCTAGCCATAGCTCAGTTGTTGGGGGGGAGGGCAGATGGGGGCTACCAGCCACGGGGGCTAGTAGCTGTCGGTGCATTATTATTGGGGTGCTATTCAAAATACTAGGGGTCTTGGGGGGAAGGGCTACCGGCCACAGGGCTAATAGCCACGGACATACTGCAGACAGGAGCACTAGCCGGGAGGGGGAGGGGGGGGGCTGCCAGCCGGGGGGGGGGTCACCCTGGGGGGGGGGGCCCGGCCCCCCCCCCCCCATAACCAGAGGGTCCCTGCGCTTGCTGAGCTGTCATCTCCCAGAGGAGCGGCCGCATGAGCCCCTTGTTCCCAGCCTTTTGTCTCCTCTCCCACATCAAGGAACTGCTGTAGGAAGTCTCTGGCCGTTGTGCAGAGATGCTCAGAACGGATTATTTGTCCCGTTTATCTCCCTGGGTAGATTTGTGAACCTCTTCTGTGCTTGCCAATAAGTGTAAACCCTCTTGTTCACTTGAGGGAGATGATCTTTATTAATTATTAACTGAATCGACACTGGAGGCTGCTCCAGGTGACAAACACCCTGCTCACCCCCTTGGCCCCTGACAAGGGATTTCTCTGGGGTCCCACAGGAGCTGGAGGAATGGGTTCCAGCAGGCGTCAGGGAGCCTGACCGTGCAGCAGGAAAGCCCAATGAAAAGTGGCACTGGGTTTGCGGTGGCTCCAGCATTTGGGTTTCCAGGGCAGGATTTGCACTGAATCGGGGGGGGGGGGGGTGTCACAGCTGCGGTGGCCATGTGGGGTCATCAGGGATGGAGGCAGCAGCAGGTCAGCAGTGCTTGGCTTGGGGCATCACATTCAGGGCTGCAAAACAGAGCGAACGAAAGCACCCTGTTGTGTCAGACACAATCCCACAGGATGTGAGAAATGGCAGCAAAACAGTGCAGGTGCCACTAGCTCCCCGAAATCCAGGGCCTGGGGCCAAGTGTGCAGCAATGTCACAGGGCCACCTCTGCTGCAAGGGGTGTGATGTTGAGGAGATCCCTCTCCGCTTGGTTATTCCTCCGGCCGCCTCAGGCCTATGGCTTTGTTTGGGGTTAACTTGTTTTTTTTTTATTAATCAGGAAGGGGAAACTGTTTTGCTGGGGAAAAAATGATAGCAAGAATCTTTTGGGGGAGAAAGCATTAAAATGTTGAGGCAGGGCTGAGTCTTCTTGCTCAGTGCCTCCATACAGCTCCTCACATACAGCTCCTTGAAAAAATGCATTTTTTCAAGAAATAATGAAATTGGTCTGGGGAAGCTGTGGTGTACCGGGGCTTCCAGCTTCTAGGGCACAGATCCTGCTCTCCTCAGGGGCTCCAGCACCAAGCCCAGCAGCGTCTTTAGGTGTTACAGCTTGGCTGTGACCTTCCTCCCATCCCTCTTGAATGTGCTTCCTGATAGGGCTCACAATTCTGCTACGCCCCAACAATATGTTTAAAGATGATTTTCTCCAGAAAAGCTGAGAAAATGCCTCTAAGAGCAGATGCTAGTGGGCACATCCAGCTGTGAGCAAGGCAGCACAGATAAGGGTGTGCTGGTTTCTGTCATGGAGATTTCAGATGTTTTTTTGCTGAGAGCTATTGTTTGGCTCTTGCGTGGCCAAGGCTGGTGCCACGGGCCTGTAAGGCCAAGCCAGTTTGTTTTGGGGACTGTCTGCTGTTCATGAAGGAATTGCCCCCAGGTGCCCATCAGCCAGGCATTGGGCGCTGCCACCATGTTCTTGGTCATGCAGTGGGAGCAGAGACCGGGGCTTGGCGTTACCCAAGGATGAGAGATTAGGGAGGGATTGTGATGGCTCCGGCTTCAGTGTTTAACAGCTGCTGCCCATGGAGGGGCTGTGTTGGCAGCCTCTCCCCACAAAGTCCCTTTGAGCCAGGAGCACCACAGGCACCAAGGGGGGAGAGGAAGTGGTGGCTGTTGTTGTTGCTCCCTGGTGGGCTCTAACCTCTGTCCCTTGCAGTGGGTGCAGCATCTCCAAGAGAAGACGTCATCGGCAGCGAGCCCCTGGCCTCGTGCCTGCCACCAGCCAGGCCATGAAAACAGAGAAGGACGAGGCTCTGCCCCGCTTCTCTCTGGGGGGTAAATACGCTGGAGAGGGGGCAGGTGAGTCCCTTGGGAGGCAAAAGGCCTTTGCTCCGGCTGCTGTGGGGTCTCACTTGCTGCAGCTCCTAGGGGCGGTGGCCAGCTGTGACACTAGAGGGGCTGCTGGTGGCCTCCACGTGGGAGCCATGGACCCACGCTGCCCTCCAAAGGCCCCCAGTTGGTGCATTCAGGTGGGCAGCATCCAGCAGGGAGCACTCTGAGCACATCTCTCCTGTGTTGAACCATGCTCCAGGAAGCCAGACCCCCCCCCCAAGCCCCAAACTGACCAAGCTATGTAAGGTATCCATTTGTGCAGGGTCAGAACAAGGGTACTGGAACCGGCATGTTTGCAAACAGAAAGCTGGGTCCAACCACACAGCTGCATTTCATCACACAGTTACGACCCCAAACCACCTGAATTCCACCCAGCTCCAAGGCTCGGGGCTGGGGGCCAAGGGTCATGGGTGCATGGCGGCTGCACAGGGCACTCACATCCGCTGCCTGACGGCCTCTCCTCCACAGGCTGCAGCGAA
This sequence comes from Heteronetta atricapilla, assembly GCA_011075105.1. Lineage (NCBI taxonomy): Eukaryota > Metazoa > Chordata > Aves > Anseriformes > Anatidae > Heteronetta > Heteronetta atricapilla. The sequence continues at coordinate 5,379,223 of CM021758.1, forward strand.
GCGGCTCTGCCTGGTGGCCCCATGCTGACAGTGGGGAGTGGGGGAGCCCCCACGCAGGACCTGCGGCTGCTGAAGCGCAGACAGGTCTCAGGTGAGCTGAGCACGGTGGGGGTGACGCTGGGGGTGACGGCGGGGCGATGGCTGAGGCCAATGCTGTGTCTCCTTCCAGGGAAGCACTACACCTGCTCCAGCTACGGCTGCAAACTGGCCTTCCCCAGCATGCAGGAGCTGATGGACCACCTGAAGGTCCACTACAGACCCACACAGTCCCTTGAGGGTAAGGGGGATGGTGGGCACCGGGACACTCCATGATTGCTCCAGGGTACTCTTTGTTTGGATGGGAGGGGGAAAAGCAAGGTTTGAAGCTGGGGCTCACTGCACAAGATGCCCTCAAGGTGCCTGTGCCCCTGGGCAAGGTGTCTGCATTGCCCCAGCCAGCAGCAGGGAGAGCACGTGACAGGACAGGAACATGTTGGTGGGTCCCCCCACGGCCACGGGGTGCAGTGCGTCTGGGGCTGTGCTGACTGCCCCATCTCTTTTTGCAGGCAAAACCTTCCAGTGTCCGACGCTGGGCTGCATGGAAACCTTTCCCAGCATGCAGGACCTCATGGCCCACATGAAGGTGCACTACAAGCCAAACCGCTACTTCAAGTGAGTCCCCACCTTGTCCCCATCCCCATCGTGCATAGCTCTGCCACCTCCCTGCAGAGCCCTTGCAGGTATTGGACAGGCAAGCACACGGCCCCACACCACGTCCCATCTGGGAACACACTGTAGCACACAGACATCCCCGAGCACCCAGTACACCCCGTTTTCAGCCTCATCCCTCCTTCCTCCCCCCGCTCCCCCCATGGCAGGGCAGCCCCTGGGAGAGGTCCATGTGCTGTGGGGCAGGGGGGAGGCTGTTCCTGGGGCTGTGGGTGGGAACTTCACCTGCCGCTGACACTGCCTGCCAACCCCGCAGGTGTGAGAACTGCCTGCTGCGCTTCCGCACTCACCGCTCCCTCTTCAAGCACCTCCACGTCTGCTCTGACCGTGCCAGCAGCCCTGTGCCGCCCCAAAAAGCTGAGAAGCCCATCCCACTCGCTACCTCCACCCTGGAGAAGGAACCCCTGGCCAAGGCAGCCGAGGGGCTGCCCAAGCTCCCAAGCATTATCCGGCAGACAGAGAAAGAAGCCATCCTCCCCGGTGTGGACACTGCCCCGGCGGCACCTGCCACGCTGCCCGCCAGCCTGCCCGAGCTGCCCAGCTCGCTGGAGGCGATGCCACTCGTCTCGCCGGCCCCCCACCCCTTCCCGCTGCTGGAGCCCAACCTTTTCGGGCCATCATCCTTGACTCGGTTCTCGGGGCCGTCCCCCTCCTCGGTGCCGTTCCTGTCCTACATGCACCCATCTCCCTACAGTTTACCTCCACCCCCGGCGCAGCCCCGCTTGCGGCCCTTCGTGCCCAGCCATGGCCCCCCCGTCTCCAACGCCATCTGGAAGAAAAGCCAAGGTGAGCGCGGGCAGCCATTAGGGCAAACCTTCTTCTGCTCCCGCCTTGACCAGCAGCTCCTGGATGAGAACTCACCGACGGCCAGCGAGGATCCCTCCCCCCCACGCTCTCCCAGCCCAGAGACACTGCAGCCCAGGGCCCCCCCAGTACCTTTCTGGGCTCCCCTCCCCCCACCCCAGCCACCCCCTGCCCCATCCCACCTCTGCTCCCCTCCTCTCCCACCTAAAGAGATGCTCAATTGGAGAAAAAAATGAAAGCAACCACCAAAAAAATAATAATAAATAACCAACCTCCAAATTTACCCGGCCCTGCTGCTGCTCCCTGGCATGCTGGGCCGCGAGGCAGGGGCTGGGCCAGGCCTGCCCCCCTCCCCAACATCCCCCCCACCAGGGAGGGGAAGACCTAATGCTTGTCTTGCCCCTCAATTCCCTCCGCAGGTGTGAGTGTCAGCCCACTCCTCCCATGCTTTGGCTCAGGAGTGACCACAGGTTAGTTTGGCACTACTGGTTGGGGGCTGCTTTCTGTCACTGAGGGGGTGGGAGGGGGAAGGGGAGGCACAGGGGAGGGGAGAGGCCCCTTGGGGGCCATGATGCTCCCTGGAGCACAGCGGGGAGGGCGGGCACCCTTGTTTTTGGGAGCCCTCCACAGAGGAGCTGCTCCCCAAGTAGGCTTGGAGACTGGGGGATCACTGGCTGCACCTCACCCCCCCAGGAGCTGCTAAGCCTGGTTGTATCAGCAGCACGAACTGGGGGTGCAGCTGCTTCTTGAACTCAAAAGAACCCTATTTTCCCAGTCCCCCGTGGCCAAGCTAGAAACCACCTGCTTTTGCTCTGCAGGTGCAGAGACAATGGGGCAAAGGGGGTCAGAGCAGCACAGCCTTGCACAATGCCAACGGCCAGCTCTACACTTAGACTTGGGGCCACCCCCCCCAACACGGAGGGGACCCCGTGTGTATGCAGGGCTGGGAGCAGGGGCTCCCACCCCCGGAGGCTCCCCAAGTGAGCGCTGTGCTTCCCTCCTTACCCACCCTTGCAGGGCATGCCTCCAACAGCCGCATCGTGTGGGAGCACACACGGGGCCGCTACACCTGCATGCAGTGCCCCTACTCCACTGCCTCACGGGAGGAGATGACGCTGCACATCGAGGACCACCGCAAGAACCTGCCACCACCCGGGCGCCTGGATGCAGACATGGGTATGGCCCTGGGGGCTACAGGGAGGATGCAGGGGGTCCCCTTCCACATTCCCACATGCTCTCGTTATATGGACTTGACCAGTTCTGTGCACTCTGGATGCTGAACTGAGCTGATTTCCCCGATTCAGGGGAAAGGCAGCATCAGTGGGTACAGCCCCACTGCCTGCCCCTGTGTCACCATTGGAGTGGGCAGCACCCTGGGGTGCTGTGTACCCCTGACCCCAGCAGTGCCCCGGGGGGCTGCATGCCCCCTGCCATATCCCAGGAGCTCAGCCCCAGCCCTGACAGCTCTCTTGCCTCTCCCTCCAGATTTCGGGGTGGGCCTCGCCTCCTTCCACTCGAAGCTGACGCCGGAGATGGAGAATTCCCTGTACTCGCAGCTCTGAGGGGCCTGGCCCCTGTTGGGGATCCCCCCCCACCCTGGCTGAGCAAAGGGCACCACAGACCCCATGCCACCGCACTGGGACAGGGACACTGGGAGCATCGCCCCAGCATGGGGTGGCAGAGGGGGAACAACCTTTGTTTTCTTGACTTTCTACTCCCCTCTCCCTTTTATTTTTGGAAACACTAAGCCCCTGTACCCTGCGTGTCTCTCCCTCTCCTAAAGGTTTTTAATTGCCCCAGGGACTCAGGGGGAGCCTGGTGGATGCTCTAGAGGTGGTGGACTTCTCTGAAATGAGGTCTGGAAGTTAATAAATGGGAAGTGTACAGGAGCAGTGGCTGGGAGAGCCTCTGTGGGGCCACGTGGTGGGGGGCAATGGGCAAAGCTGCACTAGTCCTATGGAGCCTCCCCCCCCCCAAAAAAAAAAAAAAAAAACACAAGAAGGTGATGGTGAACAAGAGGGTCAGGGCTTCCCCAGTGGGTCCCAAAATGGGGGGAGGGAGGAGAAATGGTGGGTCTGGGGGGAGGAACAGGGGGTCCCTGTATCCCTTTGTGAAGAGGTCCCAAACCATACAGGGCTGAGGCAGCACCATCCCTGTGAAGTTTGCACCAAAGCAGGCCTAGGGGCAGCCCCCACCCTTCTGCCTGGCTAGGAGCCCTGCAGCATCCGAGGAGGGGGAAGATGGACAGGATGGACAGGGATCTTTATTTCCTTGAGCTGGAACAAGGTAGCCGGGCCCCTTGTTATCAGCACTGTATGGATGCAGCCCCAGGGAATGCACACTCCCACCCCAGGCTGCTGGTACCAGAAGTGTAGTGCCTGAAGTACAACCATGAAGAGCCTAAAATAGCAGTGCTGCACCCCAGCGCCAGCCCTGTAGCAGGGGGAGCATCTAGCCCAGCCCCACAACACTGCACCATTCCCTCTAGCTCAGCTCCCATGCATCCCACCTAGGGAAGGCTGACAAGCAGCCCCAGGTCCCTCCTTCACCCACTGAGCTTTGCTCCAAGGGGCTGGAGTTGCTGTAAGTGATGCCTGCAGCTTGCTTTCCCCCCCTTGCAAGAGACCCCCCAGCTCCCCCCCCAACCACACACAGCAGCCTTGGCAGGATGCACATATGGGGTTCCTGCAGCACAGCTGGAGCTGCACTTTCCCAAGCACACTGACCCCATTATACAGGTCCTGGGGGGGGGGAGGGGGGCTGCATGCTCCCACTTCCCCCTTTACAGCTCTGCCCACAGGACAGAGCTCCAGCACACCCACTTGTGAGCAGGGAAAGGGAAGCAAGGAGAGGGGAGCAGCCCCAGCAGGGGTTGTACCTGTCTGTAGTAGAAAGGGGCAGCTCTCACTCTGGAGGGGGCTGAGCAGCAGCAGAAGGGGGTATCTGCACAACCAGCCCTGCAGCTGGAGCTCTGCACTTCTCCACACAGATCCTCACACTGGCCCCAGAGCAATGGTGCTGGGTACCCTAACCTTGCAAAAGAGCTCAAGGTGAAGCCTGTGGCTGTGCAGATCTAGCACAACAGCAGCCCACCAGAGCCAGGCCAGGACCACAGCAATGCAAAGGGCACCTCCAGCCCCCCGAGAGCAGTGCACAGCTCACACAGCCTCCCTGAACCCTCCGGCAGCTCCCTGCTTGAGGGCAGGGTTTGGGTGCACAACCCAGAACTGGGGCTGCTCACCCACCTCCTCCTCACCCTGCACCACCCTGGAGCTGTAAGCCCTGTCCTCAGCAGAGCTGAGCATCCAACAGAGTTAAGATTAGAAATGTCTTAAAACTAAGACTTTTCAGCATTTAAGACTTTCCATACAGATCAGAAGAGCAGACACACTGACCTGGTTCCCCAAAAAAACAGTTCCTGCAGATATCCATGAACCTTGCTGTGGCCATTTCCAAGAGCAGCACAACAGAGCTAAGGCTGCATCATTCCCACGTAGCCCCCACGTTCACGCAAGGACCCCCTCTGTATCAAGCTGTTCCACACCCCTCCTCCCCATTGCAATTCCCCACCCCAAAGCCCCCATCCCCACTGCCACCCCATAAACAGCCCTGCCATGCCCAAGCCAGCCCTGCAGAGCAAGGACAAGTTGCACTTACCAAGAATCCACTCAGCTGGGGCTCAGAGCCAAAAAAAAAAAGGCCATGCCTGGGTGAACAGGACAGTCGCCCTTCCTGAAGAGATCCAGCTGCTCAAGAAAAACTGCCCCAGAGCTTCCAACCCAGGGCTTCTGCAGGCTGCTTGCAGTTCTGGTGTTCCTAGCGCAGGGGCAGTGAAAACAACATTCATTGCAATGGATTTTTAAAAATTGAAGTATTTATTAAAAGATTTATCCAAATTTTGTAACAAAAGATACAAAAGGGCCGGAGATCCTTATTTCTGGGACTAGTCTGACCAATCAAAACCTGACAGTTACTAGGCTAATATAAAATCCATACAATCTGCTAAAAATGCAGGGAAAAATTAGAAGTAACTGCTGCTCTGAATTTTTTTTTTTAAATTCCTTTAACATTTATAAGTTACTCAGTTTGCATTTTACAGGAGTAGTTCTTCTCCAAATGGTTACAGCTACTGTACAATGCAAGACAACAGCAAGAACAGAACAAAGCAACAGAGACTCAGATGTGCTGCAACACACACTGCTCCTGAAGTAACCGCTGTGAACCTCACCTCCAAGTGCTGGGTGCTGACAGATTGGCCCAAGCAACAACCAGGAGCTCCATGCAGCACCAGTGCCCCCCGAGCCCCAGCACCATGCTCCTCCCAGAGGAGCAGCAGCTGCCCTGCCTGAGCACCGCTGTCCCAGCACCCAACAGTTCCCATCCCTGGAGGCCATGGGGCCAGGTCTCTCTAGAAGCTATCAGCTGTGCCCGTGCTGTCTGAACACCTCGAGGGAGAGGAAGGAAGGGCCAAAGGCCCTGCAGTGGAGAGCTACCGCTGGCCAACCCCCCCCTTCCCTGCTCCAGACACCCCAGGTCAGAGGGAGATGCGGTCCACAGCACTGTCTGCACTCCTGCAATGTGCAAATAGCCTGAATGGGAATTAGCTGGACTTCTGATCAATGCACTTCTCTTCATGCTGAAAAGGAAGGAGGACAACGCATGCACCAGGCTAGCACTGAGGCAACTGTCCAGAGCTGTTACTGGCTAGCAGAAGGACCCTGAGAATATATAGGCTAACACGGTCTCCCGGGGAATGCCGAGTTAGGTGCATCACAGTGATACTGGTTGAACATGTTCTGTACAGTGTGAAATGGAGTTTGACAGAAGTGCAGTATCCCTAAACCTGCTATTTCCTGTCTCTTCCTAAAGGCTGCTATGGTGATGAGAAACCTCATCATGGCACAGGCTCACAGCCATAAGTCAGCCCTACTTGGGCATGCAAGTGGAAGTTATTAGGTGGCCATCAGGAAAAATATTCCAGTTTATAAGACAGGAAAGCAAGTACAGGTCTACTGCTAGGTGCATCACCAGAGGTACCAGGGTCTTGTAAGCAGTCAACCCCCCCCCCACTCAAGACCCCAGGCACCCCACATCCCCAGCACTAAAGTATCTTCAAGCATCTCCAGAGATCACATCACCATTTTTTTCTGATCAGAGAGACCTCAGTGATCATTTGCTTAGAGTCCATTCAGATGAACCAGATTTGCACCCACTGCTCAAGATGGCTCAAGCGTCTTCAGAAAGCAGGTCTGAGGGCATGCAGATAGCAAACGCCGCCTTTGCTGTCAGGCAGGGTGGTGAGCTGGAGCTCTGGGTCCAGTGTGGCAAGGTTGATATCAGACATGAAAGATACCCTAGGAGGATTTTTTTTTTTTGCAAACTGCTGCACAAACCACAGAACGGAGAAAAGCCTTTGGTCATGAGATACTTGTGAGAAAGAGAGCCTTGTATGGAAGATTCCCCTGAATGCCTACAGTATTCTACATCTTAAAAAAATATATTGTGGACGCTGCAGCCATACAAAGGGGGGAGGAGTGGGAGACAGGGATTTACAGTCTCACATAGACACAACGGGGAAGTTAAGACAAGCACAGTCATAGTCTGTAAAACTGATTGGCTTGCTAGGATCAGTCATCCTCATCATCCTCTTCGTCTTCTGGATCCTCCTCTCCTTCATCCTCTAGATTTCGTTTTCTCTTTTCCCCTCGTGGAAGGTCTGCAAAAAGAGGTGAAGCATGAAGCTCTGTTCAATCTTGTGGAACAGCACTCAAACTGTGGCTACAAGCTGCATTAGCCACAGCTTGCCAATGAACAAGCACAGACTAGACTCTCACCATTACAGAACAGAGATCCACCCTGCTGAGCTTCCCATGCTACTAAAAAGCACAGACTGATATGAGACATTAACTATTTTTTATGCCCTCTAAGCATCCCACATTTCATCAAGTGCTTCAAAAGGCTTTTCTGAAGAGCGCTCTCAGAAGTACACGATCTGTAGAATTCGGTTATTTCTAACCAAACTGATGCAAGGTCATTTAAAGTCATGCCAGCCACTATACTCTATCAACATTAATTTGGGTGCTCACACCATGTTAGAACTAAAGGAGTCTGGACTTAAGTTCAGGTTTACTACCCTCTCTGTAGCTAAGAGAAACATATGAGCATTCAAGAGCATCTCCTCACAAAGACTGCTAACATGAGCTTCCATGACAGAAGCCCTAATCCTACAAGAACTATCAAGGTCAAGCCGTTCAGAACTGGTTCCCTAGGCAATTTACCTCTACTGTTTGGCACACCTACCCAGGTCAGTAAGCATTAACAGGCACAATCTTGTTTCCCCATCACCACTGCATGACCCTTAGGTTATAGATGTTATACTGTAGTTAGCTCAGGCATAAGCAGCAGCTTAGCAGTGCCCACAAGTAGGAGCACTGCACTTATCAAGGAAAAGCTGAAGGCAACAACAGCACAGCAGCTTTGGAAGCTCTTAGAATCCAGAGAATGTGCAAGACTGTCAATGCAGCTTTGCAAACAGTTTGTTAGAATTCAACTTACCATCATCAGCTTCATCATCTTCTTCATCCTCACCATCTTCCTCCTCATCTTCCTCCTGGAATCAAAACAGGACACCTTGTTACACAAGCCACAATCCCATGAGCAAGGTGTAATTCTGTAACCAGACTTTTCTTCACCTCTTCTCCTGCCTTACTCTAACCTAAGGGTGACAGGTACAAGCTCAGCATGGAGAAGCTCGTGCTTCCTCAATAGCCTCTTGCATCCCTTAGAAGTGAGAGGGTGTACAGTTTTATCACCTCAAGTCACAGAAGTATCAATCCAAGCAGTAAACAAATACTGAACAGGCAAACTCATTGGATGGAGTCAAAAGGTAGCCAGATGGGAAAAGCCAGAGCCCAGGGCAGGACCCCTTGGATCTGCCCATGAAGAAGCATCTGACACCTGGTCAGATGGGTCACAAGATTAAGGGATGAGCGCACTACCAAACAGGCCAACACACTGCTGCAGATGTACACTGCCAACAGAAAGTCTCACCTCATCATCTACTCCATCCTCCTCCTCTTCACCTTCCAGGTCATCATCTTCATCATCTTCTTCATCAATGACTTCTTCATCCAAATCATCTTCCTCATCATCATCATCCTCTTCCTCACCTTCTATCAAAAGATGAAGGTAAACATTACAGTTTCAAAATACTTGCTACTCCCAGAGAGTACACTCACACCTACTCCAGCACTACATGAGCAATAGCCAGAAAATCACAGAACAAGCATGCACAGGGACTGCCAGCAACAAGCCCTGTCAGCCTGCAGCAAGTCTCACTTCTCATGCCACCCGCCAAAGGAAGGAATGGGGAGGGGTTGTCCAGACAGCCCCTACTTAAGCCGGGAGTTATAACTGCTATTTTTTTTTTTAGCAACACAATCACACAGAAGGGAAAAAGGGGCTGTTCCCCAGCAAGAAAACCAGGAGAAGAAAATCCTTACCTTCCCCATTCTCATACTCATCTTCCAGTCCATCCCCATCTGCTTCAGGGTCTGAGTCAGGGGCTTCCTGGTCATCAGCATCAAACCCATCTAGGTAGGTGAGCTGGGGCAGAAGGGTGAACACACTCTCCCGGTAGTTGATGAGCATTGTCACCTCACAGTTGAACAGGTCCAGACTATGCAGGTTTGGCAACTTTTTCTGCAAAGATCAAGACAGTAGATCACTTACTAATCAACAGTATTAGAGGATCACGCAGCCATCAGAATACAGCTGGTTTACTACCCATACCTATGACAAAACAGTCTTTACATGCATTATTTTCACCTTGTGCTCCCCTGGTGGAGGTAAGTTGCTGCTTTTGCTAATTGTAGCATTCACACTAAAATACAACTTTTTGCCAGCTCCTCTGTCCTACAACTTCCCCTCCTTGAAGATGCTCCCTTTGAAGCCATACGGGAATCTTAATTCCTCTTGGACAGAGCAGGCAACAAACACACAGTGCCCAGCTCCCACAAAGCAGGAGAGATCACTGAACCAGACTCACCCTGCCCAAAACATCAGGCAAAATACCAGAGAGCACAATACAGGCAGCAGACCAAAGCAGTGTCTGCAGACTAAACCTGATGTGCCTTTCAGCACAGCCACAGCAGCTCTTCCAAATGGGCTATCACACTGTGCACCAGGCTAAGTAAAGGAGAGCAGTTGCAAGCTCTTTCTGGAAGGGATGGAGGGACCAAAGGCAATAGCTAGAGGCAAAGACCCTAGAGCAGGCCTTTCACAACTACAGAGTCTAGAAGACAAGGCAAGAGCCTTCTTTGGGGCAGTTTAGATACAGCAGGGATACATTTCTGCATTTATAACAGGAACCCCCTGCAATAAGTTGTGACAGCACCCTGAGTGCGAGGGTCACAGCCCAGAAGGACAGCATCTTTGGACTGATGCAATGGTGTCCCTCACTGGTGTCCAAGAAACTGATCTCCATGACACCCCAGGTGCCACCTACCTCAAACTGCATCCGACCCATTAATGGTCCTTTCTCAGATGGACACTGAGCACTGCATCCACAGTTCTACTCATCCAGCCCAATTTCATGCTTCTTTTAGCAACTGGCTGCTGGTTTTCCAGACAGTAGAGCCATTAACTATTAGCCCAGCCTCAAATTGGACCCACTCATCTGTTCCCATCAGAACCACGAAGTGCTGTTGGAACAGTTACCAAGATGTTGGACTTCTGCTGCACAGACATGCTCCCCAAAGGAAATGTCATCCCTTAGATCCCAGCACAACCTTTCACTCACCAAGGGCTCCAGAGTATTGATGTCTTTGATCTTGTTGCCGCTTAGATTCAAGTGTGTCAGGTTAGGAGTTTTCTCTGCTAGAACTTCAAGGCCACCAGAAATCCGGTTATCACTCAGCTCCAGCTGCCAGGAGGAAGCATCATATGGTCACAAAGTGTTTTTCAGCTTCTGACACAGGGAATAAAATTCCCTGACAACCAGACTACAACAGAACCCCGTTCATTAGAGAAGCAATTCCAGTTTTGAGACCCTTTTTCTGATAGCTAACATAGCATTCCCAGCCACTTGTGTACTGCAAGATTACATATCCTGCTGTCTAACTGCAATTTCTAAAATCTAAAATACGCTACTGAAGTTTTCAACAGCAGCGTAACAAAAAGCAAGAGAGAAATGATGTTAAAAATGAGCTCAAAAATACTCTCAAATATTAGAAAACATCCTTTCTCACACAGCTTACAGGCCTCAAAGGAAAGAGCAGAATCAAATTGTCTTTTTCCTGGGCTGATGCAGGAAAACAAGTTCTCACCACGGCAGCAAGGTCTCAGAACAAGGACTGCTAAGAGATAGGACCACAGGTTTGACTCACCTTCCGGAGTTTGTTAAGCTTGGGTAGATTGGAGACAGACAGCAAGTTGATGTTGATCATGCTGAGGAACTCCAGGTTCTCAAAATCTGAGGAGAGACCAACAATCTTCCCATCGTCCGAACGGCAGTTATCAAGAACCAGCTCCTTCACCTTCCAACAGAAACACACAGAAGCTGTCACTGCATTCCCAGGTCAAGCCTCACCTCAAGTCTACCAAGCTGACATTAGGCCAAGTGACTGACATTTCACAGCAGCATGTATCTGAAGGTCCCCCCTACTCACCTTAAGGAGCACCCAAGGTCTTAAGCATCTCACACACAAGGCCTCAAAAAGCTTCCAGAGTTGCACTTTAGGCTGAACTAACCAAAGGCCAAACATCACTTGGTTCTGTTGTCCTCTTCAGCTCTCCCCACAACACTAGACCTGCCTTGGGCACTGGAAAACCTGCCCCCAAAGGATTTGTTTCACTGAAAGCGTATGTTCCTAGTAGAAGTCTAAGCACAGAGCAAAAACTCTACTCTCCAGAACCTCCAGGCCCTTCATGAGGGGGCCACTGATGGCATATGGTATTTTGCCAAGCATGAACTACATACACAGAAGTAATCTATTCCTGGTAATTCCGCATATAATCCCTTGTGCCATTACAACCATAAAGCACATCTGCTCCCCCCCCCCCCAGACAGCCAAAGGACAGACATACCTGGCACCCTCCTCTCTCCCTGAAACAGAATGCTCCAGCTCCAGTTCTCACGGGCCATTCCTAAGACTTGCTTTTACCCCACACATTCTTTACAGCACATTGCAAAAATTAGTCTTGGCCAGAAAGCTTGTGATGCTCTCCAAATTCCTCCTCTGCAGCTCTCCAGTTTTACCTCTCCTGCTCACGAGACAGAAGTCATTTGAAATTCATTTTGCTCTACTAGAAGCAGACTTTCTTGTGCTGTTAAGTTGCCAGGGCAGCCCAGAAAGCTCAGAATGAGTTAACACAAACTCCAAAAGTGGCTGTACTGGTCAGGGCTCTAAACTCAGCAGCAAACAAGCTCCGCCGGGAGTTTTGCAGTTGAACTAATTTTGCTCCTCAGACAAAAGTTTCTGATTAAACTAAGACTCAGTTCCCCCAGCATAAAGGCAACCAAAGCCAGCACTTCACAGCTGCCACTTGGTTGGTGCGGCCACAGAGGTGAGAGTGAACATTACTAGGTTAAGAACCAACCTAGCTGCGAAGAGACCATCTGTAACTTGGACCAGCGCCTTGCCCTGGATGGCAGAACAAATGCTGCAGCTGGCAGTGCAACAGCAGAACAGGACTGAGCAGCCAGGACTGCTTCTAGCAGCAGTACTGGCTCGTACCAGCCTCGGCTGCAGGGCACGCACGCTCTGAGCCTGCTAGTTTCCCCAGCATGCCACTCACTCAAATTCCTGGTGTCAAACAAGAGGAAACCTGCAGCTGGAAGCCTTGAAGGGACACTTCTACTCCTCAAACCATTCATTCTTGTTCTGCAAGTTCCTTTACCATCCGTGAAGGCTTTAACCTCTACCACAACCTCAATTTACAGCCTTTTTTTCCTTATATTCCAACTTGATTTTAAGCTGCCCATAGCAGCATGCTGCAGAGATGCAGTGATCTGTCACAAGAGCTAGGTGACAGCCACAGCTATCTTGGTATAAGGATGCCAGTGGGGCCACAAGGCTGGCCTCAGATAAGGGCAGGCCTTGTTTCTGAAGCACTGCCCACTGAGCACAGCGGCAGTGAGCCAGCTCCCAGGAGCAGAGGCTGAAAGGACAACACAAATGCTTTGGAAAGCTGCAAAAATCCAACCCTTAGGCCTCAGCTGACCACTGTGTACAGCTTGATCTAATCACTCCAGCAGCACAGCAGTTTAACTGGCCCCACCAGATGAGGAGACATCATTCCTCCGCTGTGCAAAGGATGTACTAGCCACAGGCAGGCACTGGAAAGCAGAAAGTTCAGCCAAGGAGGCACTGGAGAAGTACAGCAAAAGAAACCGAGCAGCAAAGTTATTTAACGTAGCTCAGCTATCACCTCATTTTTTTTTAGTTTTTTTTTTTTTTTTAAAGGTTAGGCAGATTTAGCACAGCACCTCCATGATTCCTCACATCCCTGCTGTGGCACCAAAATTCCTCTCCTCTGAGAAGTTAACCAGCAACTTTCAGAAACTCCACTCACACGAATATGGCCCAAGCACGGGAATTTCCACCCTGATGTCAACAGCCACGTTCTCTCCCCTACCTGGACACCCCATTCAGGGCTTGAGCAGCGAGCCCACACGGTCCCGGCTGCTTCTGCGCAGGAGCGAGGGGGCCGTGAATTCACCAGCGGTGGGGAAAGCACAGCCTGTGCTGCTCCTTTGGAACGTCGTGGTGTCGTGGAAGCGGCACCCCGAACTGGAAGCCCCCCACGCCCATCTCGTTAGCCAGAAGAGGCCCAGGAGATGGCACGTAGCCTTCCCCCGTCCCCCAGCCCACAGCGGGAGCTCGGCGGTACTGCAGGCCGGGGCTGGAGGAGGCTCTGGCGGAGGAGCAGCGCATGGCCATGCTCAGAGAACCCCTGGCTGCAGAGGGGCGAGGCCGAAGGCACACACACACGCGGAGGCAATCCAGCCCGCTGTGGGCACCCTGCGCGGCCGGGAGCCCGGGGGAGCACCCACCAGCGGCCGCTTCCCCACCCCTCTCCCCTCCCCTTTCCTTCAAGCCGGAGGCCTCGCCCCGGGCCCCCGCGGGCCACCCAGGCCCCTCCACGGAGCCCGCGGGCGGCGGGAAGGGCGGCGGAGGCCGGCGGCGCCCCGGGGCCGCCCCTAACATGGCCGAGCCGCGTGCGCGGGGCCGCTCCGGCCATGTTAGGCGGCCCCGGAGCAGCGGGAGCCATCTCAGCCCGGCGCCGCCCGCAGCCATCCTGGGCGAGCCCCCGGGTACGGGCACACCGTCGGCCCCGGGGATCAGGGGAGCGCAGCCCGGGCCCCACTCCGGCCCCGTGGAGCTGCCCCTACATAGCGCCGCCGCCGCCGCCTCCACCCGCCGCCGCCCCCAGCGGTGCGTGGTCCCCAGGCCGAGCCGAGCCGGGCCGGGCCGGCCCCCGCTGCCTTTCCCTTTCCCCTCTCCCTTCCCCGCCATGCGGCCGCGGTACCTCGCCTGGCTTCTTGTTGCGCAGCTCCAGCGTGAGCCGCTTCTTCATCTCCATCCTCCCGCCGTGCCGGGCCGGGCCGAGCCGAACCGAGCCGCCAAAACCCCGAACCGAGCCGAGCCGAGCCCGCGCACGGCCGCCGCTTATATAGAGGAAGGCGCCAACGGCAACAAAGGCGGCCCCGCGCCGCGCCCCCTGGCGGCCCCGCGCCGCGCTGCACCGCGCAGCCCCCGGCCCCGCCGCACGGCAGCGCCCCCTGCCCGGCCCCGGCTGCCGCAGGGCCTGGGGGGTTCGGGGGGGAGGCCCCCGGCAAAACGGGGTGCGGGGAGCGGGGTTCGAGGGGGGCGGCTCGTCCTTTACCCCCCCATCCCTGGATCTCAGCTTGCAACCACACGCACGCAGCCCTCGTGGATCCGTCTTGTTATGGAGACACTGAGAGGGGCCCGCGGGGCTCACAGGCTGGATGGGGTCTGTCCCTGTCCTTCAGGCATGGTGTCGGGGGGTAGGAGGTTGACCTCCAGGCCTGTGGCACCCACCCGTGGTGTTCCTGGTTGTGTCTGACCGAGAGAGCTCAGGTTGCCCCGCTGGCGTCACATGAGGCCCTATGGGGCTCTGCCCCAGCCCTGTTCAAACCAGCACAAGGTCACCACAGGACCTCTCTGTCGCCAACAGGGTCACCACGGTGTTTCACCTCCCAGCTCTGGCCACCGCTCCCAGGGACGCCCAGCAGGGCCTCAGGGATGAGTTGGGGTCCCAGTGATGGCGATGCCTGGCCAGGACACAGCACTGCCCTCTGTGCTTGCCACGCACACACAGCCTCTGCCTGCAGATCCCTCTGGGATGTGGCACTGCTGTGGGTGACTTTGTTAAACGTTACCTTAAAAACATGCAGGGAAAGCTCTCTGATTGACTACCCGGGCTCCACGTAAACAGGAACACGAGGGCTTGCAGGACTAACCCTAGAGTCCCTCATTGTCCCCTTTGGCAGTGGGCCACCAGCTCTCCTCCTATGTGAGGAAATGGCTTTCTGGTGTGTTACTGTTCATTTCTGCCAGTTGGCTCTAACATGAACCGTGTTTTATTAGGAGTAGCAGAAGGAAGTGGCCATGTTCAGCAGAGGGCTTGAACCTCTGAAGGGGCCCAAAGCAGGGCTATTTTGGATAAGCGATGGGCATTTTCATGAAGAGCTGCACTGAAAGATGGTATATTTTGGCCTCTGCAATCTCCCCTTGCCAACCGTGTCTCCATTTCTCTGGCCCCGCTGCGTGCCAGAGCTCCAGACTCTCTGCCACAAGGTGAGCTGCCCGTGGGCACCGTGTCGGTGTCCCCTCTCCTTGAGCTGCCCTGTCACCAGAGCTGCGCAGAGGCACATGAGCGCTGCAGAGGACTATACGTGCCCATGCACTGGGCGAGCAGGGAGAGCAGCCTTGTGGCAAAGCCCAAAGCGTCGCCCAGTTGCCCCGTCCCAGGGCGTGAAGTGCGGCATTGGCCAAGCTCCGTTAATTGCATCCCCGTGGGTGAAGCAGAGCATGGGTCCCGCTTTCGCTGGGTGAATCCTGGCTCCTCCAGCTCCTCTGTGGCTTCATGGAGCCCTGCCCCGGGAGGGTACAGCAGCTCCCGGCCCCCTAGTCCCTCCCCACCGGGAACCCCCTCTGCTAAAAGCAGCAGATCTGCAGGCTTCCCCTGGGCAGAGCAGCTGGGAGATGAGGGGAGAGGCGTCTGATCTGCATTTGTTTTAAGGTCTCTTTCATGTACTCTTTGAGGCTCGTTTCCTGTTCTTTGTACAAAACAATGCTTCCCTCTCCCTGTCCCCCCCCTCCGCCCATCCCAGGGTGGCTTTATCTCCCCTCCCTTGGGATTCACTGCACTGGGTTCCTCAGAAGCTGCGTTTTATGTTTGTCTTAAAATACAAAACCCTGCTCTGATTTAACTGAATTGATTTTAAAGCTGTGTCTGGTATTTGACGTCTGGTAGATGCATTTAAACTGATCTAAACTTTCTGTGTTTGGGCACATTTACATGAAGCTGGTAATTTACTGTGCAAGTGACAGCAACTGGAAGGCTGGACTGTAAATGCTGACATGGGTCGAAATTCAGGTCTGGGGCTTTTCATGGAAGCTGGAGCACAGATGCTCAGAACATATTATCTGCCTATTATACAACATGATATTATGTCTGTGCTTTGCACTGCTTCAGCTACTTCATTCCTCGCCTAGTGCCTCTGCGGAGTGAATCCTGTACAACCAGGCCATTACCGTTCCATGCACCACAAGGACTTCCACATCACATCGTGCTTCTATGACCTCAGAACAGGAATGAGATCCCCCAGATCTCCCAGCTGCTGTAGATTCCCAGCAGCTGGTCCTGCTGGGACAGACTGGGGTCCAGCCACAGGAGAGCTGTGGGGACACCAAATCAGCTGCAACAACTTCTGCGGGCACCTTCTTGCCAGCCCCGGATGGAGAGACGGTCCCTGTGTGAATGAACATGCAACCAATTTGCCAGTGCATCTCACTCCTGAGACCTTCTGGGCATCTCAGGAAGATGCAGGGATCTTCCTCCATAACTGGAGGATGTGATCAAGCAATTTTATTGGAGATTTACAAGAAAATAAGGCATGGACTGGGACACCAGAAAATCCAAGACCATGTGCCTCCTCACCAAGAAGGAGACAAATAAAGCTAACCCAGTCCTCGGCAGCCTTTAGAAGAAATTCCCTAGATTTTTATTATTATTATTATTTTTCTTCTTCTTGTTTCCCTGCTGGGTCCACGGGCCCTGACTTGCAGGGCTCGAGGTGCTGCCCCCGGCCGAGGCTGGGCTCTCCTCTCTGCAGAGACGCGGCGGTGCCGGCAGAGGGAAGCATCCCCCCGGCGCTGCGGGGACCGGCGCCCGGCCGCGGTCCTGTGCAGGCTAAACCCCGGCCCCAAAGGGGCGTGGGGCTGCCCTGGGGAAATCCAGGACGGTGGGAGCAGGAGCAAACTCCTCGGCGTGGGAGAGCCCCTGCCATCCCCGTGGGGCAGCCGCAAAGCGGTCCTGATGTGGGATACAGCCGGAGCTGGTGCCTCCAGCCCACCCTCTGCAACCCTCGTCCTGCGGTCAGCGGCTCAAGGGCTGGATCAACTCTGCTACGAGGACAGGATGGAGAGAGAAGGCTCCGGGGAGACCTCACAGCAGCCTGGCAGTGCCTAAAGGGGCTGCAGGAGAGACGGGAAGGAACTTTGTGTCAGGGGGTGTAGGGATAGGACAACAGGGGGGCAGTGGCTTGAAATGAAAAGAGGGGAGATTTAGATCAGATAGAAGGAAGAAATTCTTCCCTCTGAGGGCGGTAAGGCCCTGGCTGAGGCTGCCCTGAGGAGCTGTGGGTGCCCCATTCCTGGCAGTGCCCAAGGCCAAGCTGGATGGAGCTGGGGGCAGCCTGGGCTGCTGGGGGGTCATGCCCATGGCAGGGGTGGGACAGGGCGGGCTTTGAGGTCCCTTCCAACCCAAACCATTCCATGGTTCTATGCCCACTAGGCAGTCTTTAGGTTTTTGGAGCACAACAGAGGTGCCCAAAGGATTTGGATGCCTCCCTCCAGCCTCGCTCCAGTCACTGGGCTGAAGTGCCTGAAACAGGAGTTGTCTGGGATCTCCCAAAGCTGGCAGTGAGAAGGGGGCACATCCAGAGTGAGATTCAGCCGGAGTTGGCTGTGACCTGAACACAGTGCCTCCGAAAGCAGGCAGGATTCATCCCCAGGCAGAGATAGAGGCATGGGGCTGGCACTGCAGCCTGCATAGTATTTCCCCAGTGTGGGATAAAGTCAAGATTCTCTCATATTTGCAGCGTTACTCTTCTATTGCTGATTCTCTTAACGGAGCTCCAGGGACATTAGCCTGTCTACCCTGAGCTTTTTGCACAGCAAAGGCCTTGAAAGCTTTGCAGTTTGTGCCTTATCTGCCAGTCCCTGAGTGTAAAAGAAAATCCAGCCATTCTCCCTGGAAATTATTTGTCCTGCCCCGCAACTCCCAACAGGCTGTAACTTGTTTGAAACACCCAGGTGGCAGTCACCTGCTGGTTCCTTCGGACTCTCTCTATACATTATTTTTTATCCTAGTCCCGGGGGTTCCTCAGCCCAGGATGGTTTATTCTCTCTACTCTGCACTAATTTGTTTTGCCTTGCAGTAATTAGCTGCAGATAGTGGCATCATTATGCCAGTGTAACCATATAACATCACCCAGCTCCTATCTCAAAGCAGATCTGGAGGTACCTTGCCAACAACTGTTCGAACTTTCCGATAGGGAAGCCGAGCCCCATAGTGGGGAAGCTGTTTGTCCTCCACCACCCTGCAGGGAGCCAGCGCCTTTCAGGCCAGCTTCTCCCAGCAGCTACACTCAGCATCATTACCACCCCATCAGCGCCTGGGAACAGGTGGGAACAGGTGCCCCGCTACAGCTGCAGGGAGAATGGGGCGAGGCAGCAGAGATGTGCCTGGGGTGGGATTTGGGGAGATGGGGCTTCCTGCAGCCCAGCTGCAGCACCCGCCTCACCCCACACGTGCAGTTATCACCTCCTCACTGCCCCAGCACCCCCGGGCTGTTTGCAACACTTGGCTTTTTTTTTTTTTAAAAAAAAAAAAAAAAAAAAAAAAAAGGAAGGCAACAGATAATTATTGTTTTTACCAGCTCTGTAATGTCTCCCAGCTCAGCCGGACCAAACAATAACAGCACTAGGAACTATCATTATGGCTATTACTGCTGTATGCACCACAGGATTTTGGATCCCCTGTGAGGAGTCAACATCCAGGGAGACCACAGAGAAAACCTGTCCCAAGGAGCTTACAGAAAGCACGCAACACAAGAAGGAAATAAACTTCAGGTGCCTCAGGCACCGAGATGCACCACTAATGCTGGGATTAAGTGTGACTGGGTCTGCTGGCACGGACACCTCCAGGGCTGCCCTGTAAAACACCCCTCGTCCCCCAGGAGCTGTGTTGGACACTTCAGCCCAGAAGACTTAGGACACATGCAAGCAACCAGACACAAAATCCATGTATAGGATTCTCGAATGCTGCTGATCACTGCTTTGTATCTAAAAAATATAGTTGAAACAATACCCTTTGAAATATCACTAACACCCACTGCATCCCTGCCCCTGCACCATTTTCCTGCTACCTGGGCTGTGCTTTGACTGCATCAGGACTCTGCCAGCTGGTGCCATTTCTGTGCAGCGTGGCCACTGATGTGTGAACCCTGGGGTCTTTCCAGCAGAAATCCCCTTCCCTGGGTCAGGCTTCACAGCCTTCACTATGCCTCATCTCTGACACCACAAAATGTCCTGCTTCCAGGCTTAAAAACATCTTGCCCCTCCACCTATTTGGCTTGTCTGAATTTCAGGCCTCTACAGACAGTTAGGAAAGATCAGAACTTCTCCACTATCACAGCACAGCTCAGCCAAAGCTGCCCTTGCCCCTGATTGCAGAGTTTGTGCTATTTGCAGGAGCAACACCACAAGAGCATCTCCAGATGTGCTGGAGCTTGTCCTCATCACCTCCGCAAAGCCCCAAGCATGATGGGGGCTGCTGTGCTCTGCATGTTGGCTGCCATAAGTTTTCAGAACATGCAAAGAGGATTTGGGAAACTCTGCTCATTTGGTAATAGTCCCACGGGTGCTACGGGAAGAGGTGGGATGTCTCCATCTCCCTGTTCCCATTGCAATGCCAAATCTTAGTGGGGCTGTGCTGCGGAGAGAGGCAAGGACCTAGCCTGGGGGCTGGGTTCCCAGAGCAGCCTCCTCCACTGTCACTGGGTGTTGTGCAACCCTCACCCTCCCTGCAGAGGGTGTGTGCAGAAACCCTCTCACATGGGTGCTGCTTGGGGTGCAGCTGAGCTTAGGAAGCAGCCATGCACCAGTACCAGAGCTGCAAGACCCTGCGGGCTCCCTCCTTCATGCCACTCTCTGCTTTGTACCCCCCAGCTGCGGCTGCACAATGGGATGGTGTCAGACCCTCATGCATGGATTTGGAGCCACATCCAGGGACATATCCATCTCAGTATTAAGGCCACCAAGAAGAGGGGCTACAAGAGAGTGGAGTGGTCCTGATGTGAATGTGTTTTGTTGTGCAGGCAGCTGTGCTCAGGCTACCGCCTGCACATGGGCACACAGGCAGAGGCTGTTAAATAACTCGCAGGAGGACACAGGCATTGCTTGTTATCCGTCAAGACTGAGTTGGAACCACAAAGGATGCTGTCTGCTTTGAGAGTAACTCATCTGCTTTAGGAAAGAAGAGGGCAGTTTGTGCCAGGCAGTGGTTGCGAGAGGTTGGAGATGGTCTCCCTCATAGTCTCAGAGGCCAGGCAACAAACTGGGAATTACAAGAGCTGGACATAGCCCCTCCAGCACTCCCAGCAGATCTGCTCTGTGGGCACTGGTGGCACTTCCATTCCCTTCTCAGGGTTTGCTGTTTCAGGTGACAAACTCTTCCAAGAGGTTTTTCCAGCAGTGCTGCCTTCTTCCTTATAGTCCTTCAAAAAGACGGATCCTGCCACCAACAGGGTCAGAGGCAAGCCTTTGATCTGCCCTCTTAGGGGCTTGTGGATTTTTAACAAAGGCACAAAGGCTTTACCTTGTCCTTCTTCAGGTGCAATGCACAGGGAGGGGGACCCTGGGGAATTCTCCCTGCCTGAAATAGAGGCAGCAGCTCCCGCTTTCTGCCCAGCAGAGAGTAAAGAGTGATCAGGGGTCTCCCCTCGAGCCCTCAGAGATGGCCCTGGATGAGGAAGCCCCTGGTTCCCAAGACATGTTGCCAGCTCTGCTATTCGGTCTCACAGGACTTGCATAAATCATCGCTGTTGGCTCCTGCCAAAGCTTTGCGCCACTCTGAGAAAGGATTGCAGTGTTTGATAAACGTGACTACCTGGGTGCAAAGCCCTGCCAAGCTTCTGCCAGCTGTGATGTAAAGCTACAGGCTCAGCCTGAGCAAAAAGGAGTTTTCTCTTCATCTCTTTCCATTTTCAGGTCTCTGTAGAGTCAGGATCCCTCCAAGCAAGAAAGGATGAGAGGTTGCAGGATGCAGGGGCTTTATTTGGTGAGAGGCACTGCCCTGCTCAGATTCGGCTAAACTTGAAACTTTCCAGGACTTGAGCAGCCCTCACTGCTCTCATGTCCTGCAGCTGAGTGGGGAGAGCCCTGATGGAGCGGTTACAGTGCTGCTGACATTAAGGGGATTTTCCCTCTCCTGATGTAGATTGCTTGTGCTTTCATCTACAAGAAGGGAAGAATGAGAAAAGCCCCTGCTTAGCACCCACACACCCTGCACCTCCCACTGAGTTACGCAAGCTCAAGTCTGCAGTGCATACACGGCTGCCCTGAGAGGTGCATGTGACAGATGACAGCACTGGGAGAACTTCCTTTAATTATTACTATTATTGCTGTTACTATTAGCAATTAAACCATTTGTTCTAAACCTGCCTGGATTTCAAAACAAGCATGGGGTGGTCAGATTGGCAAAGACTATTGGGTTGACTGGTATGGCATCCTGCCTGGAGTGAAGATAATAGGGTGCCTGGGTGATTGCTCAATGATGATGGATTGGTGGGGAATTGCTCTTGGACCCTGAGAGCAACCCTCTAGGGCCTGACAAGGCTTGTGCCCTGCTCCTCTGGAGACTGGCTTGCACAAGGACAGGACCACAATGTTGTAAAGAGCAGGTGTTGCAGACATTTGAGACTTGGAAGCCACACCTCGCGTGGGGTGCGATCTGTCTTTGCTGTCACTAGTGATGCTTTTTGGTTGCTTGGAGCTCCTGCTCTGTGTGGTGAAGAAATACAGATATTTACAACTCTGCAGATGTGAATAAGAGTGGATACATTGCTCCTGCTAGGCTGTGCAGCAGCAATGGACACAAATGCTTGGCTGCGCAAACCTCATCCAGCTTTAGCGTGTCTCCTGCTGCTGTTATTTCTTCCAGACCATGATTTGCTAAACAGCTTCCAAACCAAGCAGAGGCTGCAATTCCTGCCCTGTGGAGCTGTGGATGACAGGGATTATCTAATTGTTCAGCATTAGCAAGGCTCCCAGGTCACCTCCCTGTGTTTTTATACCCGACAGCAAGAAATTGCAGCCCTGGAGCTAAAGGCATGTACCCAGAGCAAAGCAGCAGCAGCAGGACAGAGTTTATCTGGGCTGCTTCAGGCCCTTCCTGGACACAGGCAGAGCAATGGAGCAGGGTGCCAGGGAGCCAAAATGCCTGGTTTCCTTTCCCGACTGACCTGTTGCCTTGCTGTGAGAATTGGGCTAAGTCATTTCTTCTTCTTGGGCCCCCCCCCCCCCCCCCAGGGCACTGACTCACATATGCTGAGCAAACAGCAGCTGGGATGAGGGATGCCAGCACACCAACCTCACCCTGCTGGCCCGTCTGCCATTAGTCCCAGCCCCACACTGACCAGGGCAACGAATGCAGGCACGTTTCTTTGAGCCACAGGTTCTCCAGATGGGCTTTTTAAATCAAAATTCCCTGCCACCAGCTGTCCAGGTGGAAACCTCCACGCAAGGGACCATGGGACATGGCAGGGTAGGGCCAGGCTCAATGAGCAGCCAGACCCTGAGGCTGCAGGTTCAGATCTCGCAGAAGTCCCAGCCACTTCCACTGCCAACTCCTGGCTCTCCCAGGCACTTCCCAAGTCACAGCAAGTCCTGCCTCAAAAAGCCTGGGATGCTGCCGGGATGTGGAGTCCTGCACAATGGCATCAGTCCTGGGTAGCAAGGAGGGAACAGCTGTGGGAAGAGAGTGAAGAACAAACCTCCCCTGTGAGGTTTCCCTGTGGATCCAGGGTCAGAAGCGACACATCTGAGCAGGACACCCCCCCCTTCCAGCTCACCCCCCAGCCCCAGGCCCAGCTGGCCACAGGCAGGAGGCTGTAGCCATTAGGTGGAGCCGGACGAAGACTCACCAGGAAATCAGCCTCTCTCCCTGTGACCTGAACGCTGCTTACTGATGAATCAGGGAAGATGCAGACTCCTGACATCCTCCACAGTTACTTACTCGCCATGTAGCACAGGACACATCCGTGATGCTCATGTGCATTGGTCATGCCAAGGATGCCAGAGGTTTTGGGGTGGGAAAACTCATTGTTTTCAAAGACATTTGCATGAGCCAGGCATCATGTGTCTGGTGATGACCTGCCTCATTTCCAAAACCCCTCCTTGGTGGAGACTGGCCCTTGGCTGCCTCCCACCCATGGTGTGAGGGACAAGCCAGCACTTGCTTCTCACTGCAATTCCCTGGGGAACTGAGTGCCTTCCTTCAGCACACGTGCCCATCCATCTCGTACTCCCATGGTTCATTCAGAAGCTGGAATCGAATGAAAAGCAAATCACCCCCCCCCCCCCCCCCCCGAGCTCCTCCAGCACCGCAGTGCAGGCATCCAGGGCAGGGAGCAGCTCGCTGCTCTGAGCACCTGCATCAAGTCACAGCGTCTGTCCTAGAAAGACAGCCAGCCTTGACTTAGTCGCATGTAACAGCGACTCAACCGTGTTGTAAGATAAGCTGTTTCAGAGGTTAATTACCCTCTCATTTCAAAATCTATGTGGATTTGTGAGGCTTTTGTAAGCCCAGGTGAGTTCATTTTTATAGGAGTATAAAAATAAATAATAAACTTCCCAAAGAGCCAGGCCTCAGGGTAAATCCAGCCCAGGATGCCTGGAAATGTCACAGAAAAGGCAGGTGTGACCCTCAGTAAGCACACAGACAAGGATGGGGACACCTCAGATCTTAGTTGAACCCTGCCTGGTGATGCTGAGCCCAGTGTCTCCCCTGCTGTAACAGGAGGAGCTGGCCACATAATTAGATTTTATGTTTAAGAAAGCAACATGTTTCTTCTTCTCCCGACCCTATTAGAGGAAAAAAGATTTTAGTCTTTGGGAAAAGTGTAATTGTTGCCAATTTTCATGATATCCTGAATCAGATTCCAGAGGAAAAGGTTTGCAAAGCAGTCACCCAAAGGTGTCCCCATTCAGCCAATTCTTTAACTAAATAACAAAATATACTAGCTAGAGGAAGTGTGATTTATTTTTGGGAACATACTGTATAGCAGCAACTGGGGAAAAGTTGAAAAGTGGCTCAAATTTAATCCCTGGAAATGAGGCAGCATCAGCTTGCCGAGTGTTTCTTTCTGGGTGAAATTTGTTTTATTTGTTTTAACCAGATCTCAGAGGAAGGCTGTATAGCTCGGTCCCTCCCTTAGGAGAAACAGGGTTAGGGTTGGGATGTGCGCGCGTGCGCAGGTAACCTGCCTAGGGGCACGCTGATGATTTCAGACTGCATTTCTACCCGCTCTTCCAACCCTTCCAGCTCACGCTTCTCTGCCCTCCCTCTCTGCCCCTGCCCATTTGGGAGCACAGATATAAACCTTCCAGCCAATATGTTTCCTCTGGGGGACTGGGAGCTTTGCCTGGAGGGTGCTCATGGCTTTCGTCGCATCCCAAAGCTGTCCCTAGAGTCAGAGCAAGGCTATTTCCTGGCGGCTGCTCCCGGTGAGCTCACACTGTGGGTCCTCCTGCACAGCTAGGGTGGCCAGGCAAGTTGTGGCTCCAGCTCTGCTGGAAACCTTGGAGCTCCTGACACTTCACCTCTCTGCGTGCTCCGTCCCAAGGGAACACAGGTAAGCTGGGCTGGGGTGAGAAATGAGCAGCAAGCAAGCAGCTGCTGGGTGCTTTGGGAGCTGCTTTTCCCTTCCCTTCTGCTGCCTCTGCCTCACGTCTCCACCATCCCCTCACCACCTCTTGACTGAGGTCAGCTCAGCTGGGAGATGGGCTTTTCCTTCTTGGGTCCGATTCTGCTCTTATCCGGTAAAACCACTTGCGTTGCTGTAAACACGTAACACAGAACACCGGGGACTGGGAGAGGGTTGCTGCAGTGCAGCTGAACACGCAGAAACATGGATCACGAAGAGTCAGACCTCAGCCCAATCTGCCTGCCGTCTACTTCATGCTGCTTGGGGCTCACCTGCTCTGGGGAACCCCCCAGCCTGGATCACCAAGGTAGCATCATTAACTTGCAATTGGAAAAGAACAGTGGAGGTTTATCCACAGGACAGTTTATTCGGTAGAAGAAGGAGGCTGTAGACGAGCTTGTATTTGTTAGTGCTACTCCCAGCTTTCTCCCTTTGAAATTCTTCTTGGGAAGAGAGGCAGAGTTGCCTCATACACTGCACACCTACTGCCGCTGCTCAGCTCTGTGGTGTTACTCAGCTGGCACCGCTGCAAACAGGGACTTGGCTGTTTCTCTGTAAGAACACCACCAGCTGATGAGTGATTTTAAGATAAACTTTCCTTCCCTGTACTAGATTCAATACTGAAAGGGTTTTCAAAGAGAAGAAAGCTTTGCTTTCCAACTCTTTCTGCCTGTGCCTTGGGAGCTTCACGATGCTGTCAGCGTGGTCAGTGTCACGCTGCCACCTGCTCCCTCTGTGGAGCCTGCACTGTGCCCAGGGCTCCACCTGCTCCAGGGATTTTCTGTGGCTCTTGCATACCAAAACCCAGCCACTGGGGTTTGGACAGTGTTCCCAAACACCGCTAAGCTTGGCACCCATCTCTTTAGCTGTCCGTCAGCCTCTATGACAGCTCTAAAGCCTCAAGGATTTGTAATAAAATGCAGCAAATGAGAAACTTGATGAAAATTTTACTTTTCCAGAGGAATGAAAGAGGGATGAGAAATGATGTGCACATTGAGGATGGGGAAGTCTTTAGCATGGGGAAGAAAAATGGAAAAAAGTTAGATTTTATTTCTAGAATCCTGCATTTAAATGCAGCTTCTGCCTCTGTCAGAGGTCCTGGTGCTTCTGCAGTGTGGAGCCACACAGAGCACGAAGCTCTGATGCCTTTCACTGAGCTGCAAGGATGGGGCTTGCACAGGAGGTGCACGCAAAGGGAAATCACTGCTGGAAACGAGACATCCCTAGGCCTTTGCTCTGTGCCCCAGGACTCTGGGAACACCCAGGGACAGTACTGGCGCTCGCACCATGCAAGACAAGCTCCAGCCCTGGGGAGGATGCTAAGAAACAATTAACAAGGACAGAGCCGATGAGCAATAAACCCTGTGGAGCTCCACTCCCAAAAGGTAGCGCACAGCCCATGAGGTGTGGGGAAGTCTTCTTGGCAGCAAGATCTGAGTCATAAAGAAAGTGAAGTGGAGGGAGAAGACAGGGTGACAAGGGCAGGGCTGAAATGGGGAAGCATGATGTGACAGAGATGACCCCCGCCGAGGGATGTTAATGCCATGTATGCGGCTGCGGCGACCGTTCCCAGGCTCAGAGTTCAAGACCATTTCCTAGGGTGATTTGTTACTCCTGATCGTGAGGAGAGAGCAGGAAATATCTGCAGTGTGTTACATGCTGGGAAGAGGATGAGTCTTTCGTAGCAGGGTAAGGATGCTGTGCAACACGAGCACATGCATGTGCAAGGGGCAGGCAGGCAGAGCGCGTCTCCCCTTTCCCTTTGGGTGTGCAGCACGCTCCTTTCTCAGCTGCATGACTAACCCGCTCCCCTTCCTTCTGCAAAGGCAGCCCGACGATGCCGAGCATATTCTCCTACCAGAGCGCTGAAGTCGACTGGTGTGAAGGCAACTTTGAGCACTCGACGGTCATTGCAGAATACTACAACACCGTGAGTGCAGGCGCGTCCAAGGGGCAGGCGGGGGCGTGAAGGGGGACAGCTCCGGGCACCCAGGAGCTGCATCTGGGAGATGAGACAGATTTCCTCTCCTGCTGCTTGCTCCTCTGAATGTACCTGTGTTGCAGGGTGTTTGTGCAGGGAACATTTTCTGAGCTTCAGGTAAATCACAGGGCTTTCATTGCATACTACAGGCAGCTGCCCACCAAGTGGGCTGGGGCTGGGGATCCTTTGGGCACGCGTGGGGCTGAGTTCCCACTGAGCAGTCTGACAGTGCTCCTTAGCCCAGATTTGTGAGATCCTGTTATACCAGTCCTGCAGCTCTCCTGCCAACTGGGGTAAATCCCACACAGGGCTCATATATTCCAGTTAAATGTACAGGAGTGGCAAAACGAGAGACAGTGCTTGCATGAACCGTGTCAGGCAGGTTGGGAATCCGGAACTCCAGGCAGAGAAAAGCTGAGTGAGCCCGTTTCACCTCCTGTGATCCCCTTTGTAATCCAAGCTCCATCCAGCACCAGTCCCTCTAATGCAGCCCCCTGGCTTAAGCGTGGCTGGATGCACCCGCATTTGTCTGCAGAGGACTCGGTAGATAACCGCTGTCTGCAAGCACGTCCCTCTGCCTTAGTGCAATTATGGGCTGGCAGGGGTGTGAGGCATGTGGATTTACAACCTTCCAAAGGTCTCGTTTAGAACCTTTATCAATTACTGTCTAACACTAGAACTTCTTGTTTTTCATGGAAATGTCTTTTCTTTTTTTTTTTTTTTTAAAAAAAAAAAAACAACAATCATTTCCTGCTTTTAATAAATTGCCTATAATAATGATAATTCCTCCACCTGAATCCCACAGCTCCCCCGCTCTAATTGCCCTGCTGAGGTCTCAGAGGAGGGATGCTCACATTGTGTCTAGTCCCTTCTCTTTGAGACAGATAATAAATAAAGATATGCTGGTCCATACCAAATCCTGCTCCCCTACAGCATCCAGTTGAATGTGTTGTGCTGATACCTGTTCACTGGCACCGCATCCCTGCCGGACAGGTGCAGAGCTGCAGAGCAAGGGGGGTTCGGGGGGGGGGGGCAGAAATCACCGATACTCACTGCAGCATGCCAAATGTAGCTGGAGGTGCCAAATGCCTCTGAGTTTTGGAGTCTCAGTGGCAACACCAGGGAGGGGCTGATTTCTGCAGAAAGTCTGAAAGTGAGCCAGAATTCATGCTGGGAGACAAATTTGCCTAAGCTCCAAGTTTAGTACACAGGCAGCATTTTTCAAATGTGTCTTTGGAGCTGAGACCCCATTTTCACAATGATTATGATTTACACCCAGCCTGTCCAAGTGGCTCAGGATCCTTAGCACATCAAGAAGCATCTCAGTAGCTCACCAAAAGCTCACATGTTTGACTTCTCTGTAGCATACTGCTGGACACCAGTCGGTGTGTCCAGATGCTTAACTATCTTCCTTGGGACCCAAAGTTCCCCAATTCCCATAAAACATTAACTCTAGGTTGCTTTGTGACAAAGGCTTCTAAATTGTGAGCTGCTCCTGAGAACCTTACCCCGGTGCTTAGTTCTGGACTGAGGCCCCTGCTAGCTGCAGCCATCCTCCGTGCCTCCGCACTACTCCGGCATTGAGCCACAGGCTTGTTGGGATACATTTCCACGTGGCAGGACTCAGAGACAGCTTCCCTCCAGCACAGGAAAATTTGTCCAACACGTCTCCTTGCAGGTGCAAAATAGAGCGATGCTGAGCCATAGAGCGATGAGGGCAGAGCAAACCCCGCAGGATTATTTTCTGGTATTAAACTAGCCTTTGTTCCTCCCTGATCTGAACATGGGGCACCTTCTTTCCAGCTGAGAAAGGGCTTCTTTTGTCCCTGTGCTGATCTCCTTCTTGCCAGGTTTACTTTTACCAACCTGAGGAGCTCAGCTAAGTGCCTGTGCAGCGGAGGGTACCTCTCCTGCAGTTTCTTAAGATGTGATTCCTGTTTAGGGAAGCAGCAGAGATCAAGTCGTGCCTTGCACCATGGCCGGTATGTGGTCTTCTCTCCAAGCAAAGGGAGAAAAAAGAGCAACCCTTCATGAAAGTGCTGCTGTCTGAGCATCTGACGGCATCCCTCAAAGTTACGCCATGCTCAGGGCCAGACCTGGTAACCAAAAGCAGGCAGGATAATCACCAAATGGGCATCATCCCTCAGCCTGGCTCTCAGCTTTGCACTGGGGGAGCCCTCTCCGTGCTTTGGGCTCCCTCACACAGCCACGCTCCTTGCAATGTACCCTAACGAGAGGACTACAGAAATCAGACCAGGCTGAGATCTCCTGCAGCCCCTGCCAGCTGGCAGCATGCTGCAGATCCAGCCTGGGCTCAGGGCACTGTCTCAGATGCAATCCCAACTGCCCTGGTCTCTCTCCCTTCTCTCCTCCATTCATTAGGTACCCACGTTCAGATTGCTTCCTCCCTGCAGCAGGCTTTATGGGCCTTATCTCTCTGCTCTGCCCGGAGGCAATTATCTCAATATTGACTTCAGCATCAGCTTGCTAGAGTTTTAGATGAGCTGGGAATCCAGCCAGCTCCTACCCAAGGCTCCTGCACCACTAAACCAACGGGGCTTCCTAATGGAGCATCCTCTGCAATGTCTTCTTCCCAATGCTGCATGGGGCTCAGGTCAGGTAGCTTTGTGCCAGCAGCAGCAATGTGCTGCTGAGAATTGCTCTGTGCCAGCCGCACTCACTCTCAGCCGCTTGGATTGGATGCTTTTCATTAGAAATAAGCACTGGGGATATGAGCAGAGAATGTAAACAATATCATTAAGTCCCTAATAATTAATACTTTGTGGCTCATGATCATTCTGCAGTTCAGCAACAAAGTGCCAACTATTTATATTGACTCAGTGTCCCAGAAAATTATTGTCTTCTGGCTGTTTGTAGGAGAAAAGTATTGTGCTACATGAGGGTCATAAGTCAGGGACCTGTCATTCTACCCTCCTTTCTTTCCTGAAATGACTGATGAGGATGCTGGTAACCACTTCTAGATCCTCAGCAGTTTCTGGCAAAGCAGCAGGAGCTCTGATCCAGAGCTCCCGGACACTTCATCGATCAATGCAGATAAGCTGGACTGCAGGTCCAAATTACCCAGATACGCCCAGAGAAGCACTCACTTTCAAGCGTGTCAGAGCCGTGTTGTAAGCCCGGCTCCCTGCATGGCCCTGTGGTGGCACAGATGCCTCCCGTGCTTGCCTGCCCAGCAGCTCCTGTGCAGAAGAGCAGCTCCTTGCCTCACAGGCTGCACACTGTTCCTGCCCCAAAGCACCGGCATGACACTGCGATGGCAAGACAGACAGCCTCAGCTCTGCCGCACAGGGCTGGCTGTTAGAAACTTGCTATACAGGTCTGGATAGCCTCTGAGATACTCGCTTCTGTCTTTTGCCCCGTGGGCTTTTCTGTTAGCTAAAGCTGGTTTGTTGGCCTTTAAGTGTGTGAGTGCACTCCAACAAGGCTTTTAGAAATATCCTTTCACTGCAGAAAAACACAGGATTGGAAAAGCATGGAATGGTTTGGGTTGGAAGGGCCCACCCTCTCCTACCTCTGCCATGGGCACGACCCCTCCGGCAGCCCAGGCTGCCCCCAGCCCCATCCACTGCACCCACAGCTCCTTGGGGCATTCTGCACCAGGGCCTCACCACCCTCAGGGGGAAGAATTTCTTCCTTCTATCTGATCTAAATCTCCCCTCTTTTCATTTCAAGCCATTCCCCTTGTCCTATCCCCACACTCCCTGACACAGAGTCCCTCCCCATCTCTCTTGCAGCTCCTTCAGGCACTGGCAGGCCGCTGTGAGGTCTCCCCAGGGCCTTCTCTCTCCAAACGCCCCCAGCTCCCAGCCTGTCTTTGTAGCAGAGCTGCTCCTGTCTCTGGGTGTTATAGAGGTCCTCCTCTGGACCTGCTCTAAAATACTTCTCATGAGTAAGGGCCAGCACATGCCCAGGCTGCTATTGCCTCCTTGCCATGCTCACGGGGCAGGTAGAGCTCTGCAAACCAGCTCCTGCTGTCCCAGTCCACATCAGAGGCTCGTTCTCACCCTTCTGTGGATGGAGAAGCAGACAGGTTCTCTGCAGGTCTCTCCCTTTCTTTTAGGCTGCACAGTGTGCATCGCACAGACCCTGGGGCCTTTCCCATGATCCTGTTAATGCACCAGGATTAGAGCCATGTCACTGATCCCAGTCTTGCTTTGCTCCTAGTGAAAGAAGCAAATACCAGCATAGGTTTGGCTCAGGCACCTGGAGCAATAACTCACACTCATTAGGAAGTGGGACACAGCTGTGAGCTCGCACGGTCGTTTTTCAGGGCTGAGTAGCTCTTGCAGGTCAGTTCACACCTGCTGAATTGGCTCCAGGAACCAATCTCTTGTCTCCTGTCCAGGGCAGGTGGAGTGAGCCGCTGCCTCCTGGCCAGAGTGAGCCAGTTACAAGCAGAAGCTGTGCTGGGGGGCTAAGGGTGAGCAGAGACTCTGGAAAAACTTCCTGGTGCTCGCACTGGGAACAAATCCCTTCCAGCCAGGAGCTTGCCACATCTTAAAGGGATGATAAAACACAGCATTTGCAAAATCAGGGCTAGGATCCAATGAGTGATGAAGACCCTATGTCACCCCTGAGCTGCAGTTTTCTAGCGGTTCTTCCCTAAGCTCTGAGCCTAGCTGCTCCGTAAGGAATCACCACAACCTCCACAACACTGCTGGCACAGTTCCCCTGGTTATCACTCCCTTCTGATATCTGATCTTGCACTTCTCATATGGAGTTAATGAAGCGATAATGCTGGTATCATGTAA
Organism: Heteronetta atricapilla; assembly: GCA_011075105.1. Taxonomy (NCBI): domain Eukaryota; kingdom Metazoa; phylum Chordata; class Aves; order Anseriformes; family Anatidae; genus Heteronetta; species Heteronetta atricapilla. The sequence goes on from CM021758.1 coordinate 5,410,727, forward strand.
TTAATGGCACTGTTGCAATGCCCACAGCAGCAGGGATTCAGACCTCCCTATATGCAATCTCAAATTCCTGCATTTCCTCACTTTGTCGTGCATGCTGGCGCTTGCACTGTTGCCTCTTCTGCAAGCATTTGCTCTCTTTTTGCCATCCCCACTTGTTTTCCAAAAGCTTCTTCAACCATTTCACAGAAAAAAGAAGTATTTGCAACACAGTTTTTACTTTAATATTCAGTTTGGTTTCTTGATCATTTCCAAAATGTTTGACCTCAATTATGCAAGTGGGATCAGCACTTCCCTTCTCATAGCTGGAAAGGACACAGGCCTGGATTTGGCTCTAAGCACCTGTAGAAAACTAATACATTTGGCCTGAGAATTGCTATTAATAGGCACATCAACTCATTTTGTGAAAACCGCAGTGAAATTCAAGATTAATCTCTGTGTGTTAAAGGGAATAGAGGCCTTACATTAAGTGTGAAATGTGCTTCCCCCTGGAATATGAGAGGGTGTGTTTCATACATATGACAACATCCCTGTGATTTGCAGCCCTCTTACCGTAAACTCAGATCCCACGGGACACCACAAGCCAAGCTTCAATTTTGCAATTTACCTGGAGCACGCTGAGGCTGCTGAGGGGTGAAACTCCAGCTGTGGGGTCAGATTCCAGGCCTGGGGTCTGGGATGGCGTCTGGCTGGAAGATGAAAGGAAAAGGATTGGCAGGGCGAGGTAAAAGTCATCCTGGTGGCTGGCCAAATGGCACCACAGCAGATGGCTCTGCTCTGCTCTTCCACAAAGCTGCCTGCAGGTAAAACGTGGTAGCAGAGACCCAACCTACCATGAGCAGTAAAGGTTTCCCCTGGGGAGCCCAAATTTTCCTGTGATATCCCCTTTACTGGGTTTGCACAGTCAAGCGAAAATGCCAAGCTAAGAACCCACAGAGGTAAGGGAACTTTCAAACTTCTTTCCCTCATTGCTGCAGGGTGGAGGGTGCCTGATACAGCAGATGGGTCCAGGCTTTGGGCACTCCCTACTCCTCCCCAGCTCCCACATTTTCCCCATCAGCATTTGCCGTTCCCTGAAGCACTGGCACTGGCAGCAGCAGGCTGAGCACCAGCACCATCCCCTCTGCCCCAGACAGACCAAAGCCTGTCAGCGAAGCAGTTTTTCAGAGGTAGCAAACAGGGACAAATAATTCTGCTGCATTCATTTGCAAAGTATGTTCAAAGGAGGTTTATGACTTCATGTAATTACTGGTGTCCGGAGTCCCTTACCCTCCAGGCCACGTGGCTTTGCACCTGCAAAGAGGGTAGCAGCCGGGTCCAACTCCAACCTCTGATCTGCTGGTCCTGCACTCATGCCCAGCACACGATGGTTTCCCTGGCTGTGGCTGGCAGTATGGCCCAGCTCCATGTGCCCACCAGCACCTCGCAGTGGGGTGGCTGCTGGCCAAGGGAGGCAGCAGCCAGCTAGGGAACTTTTGGCACACCCGTGCCACAGGAGATGGCTGCAAACAACAGAGCCATGGCTTGAATACACTAGGCAGCCAAAGCTGAAAAATCATCAGAAAGGGGCACAGCAGCTTCCCTTGGGCTTACTGTCCTCAGAGGTACTTGCACAAAGGGCACAGCCTTCTGCAGCCACCTGTCGCAGCAATAGCTGCCCTTCCAGTTCCAGCCTTGCTTCTCGAGAAACGCCTCTGCCCTACTCCCGTGCCAAGAGCAATACCTGCCTCCACGTGATGCTTTCCACGAGAGATCAGTATCCTCTTTGCATGGGGAGATATGGAGGCACAAGGTGGGATGGGACTTGCCCAAGATCATGCAATACGCTGAATGTGCCTCTTGTTTTCCAGATTAGCAATGTAAGCTTCTTTGTCCTTTCGGCTGCCCTGCTCTACCTGAACCGGCAGTACTGTCAGCAGCGAGCTGTGCCCATGTACTTCGTCTCTGGTCTGCTCCTCTGTGTAGGTGAGTGCCAACATCGTGAGATCAGGCAGGTGGCCAGAGTACCTGACCATTTATCCATGATACCTTTAGCTTTGGAGACTGTTTTTAGTGGCCAAAGCACAGGAATGAGCTGGGGTGAGAAACTGGACAGCCATTTCCGTGTGAAGCCCTGCAGCTCATGGCTCCCGCTGGCTGTGGGCACACAGCTTCCAGCCTGGTAAAACCCTGTGGTGCTCTGTGAACAGACTCATACAGGCCTCCATCCATGCTGAGGTCCATGCCCTGCCTTTCAGGAATGGTGTGTCTTTAGGAATTGTCCCCAAGTACTTCCCAGGCCAGGTGGGCTTCTGCTAGCACAGAGTTTTTCTGACACAAGCTGTCCTTGCTCCTTACAGGTGTATTCTCCATGTACTTCCACATGACTCTGAGCTATGTGGGACAGCTCTTGGACGAGCTCTCCATCCTCTGGACGCTGGCTGTGGCGTATTCCTTCTGGTACCCGAAGGTTTACTTCCCCAGGTGCATCAAGAGCAGGTATGACTCATTGGGACACAGCTGCTGTCTTCACAAAGCTGTGCAGGAGACTTTGCACGAACGGTTTCAAAATACAGAGATTTGGGCAAGCTGCTCCTTGCAGGTGGTGTGGCTGGAGTGAGCAAGCCTGGGGATGGCTCTGTTAGAAACATGGGGACTGTTCCTGTTGGTGTAAATTTTTGGAGGGGAGCAGAGAACCATCTGGGGACATGCAGGACCTGCGGGCTTTATACCAACTAGGAAATTAGTGTTCCTGAGCACTGACATTCAATTACCCATGCTGACTAACTGTCACAGCGTCCTCTGCCATCCACAGAGAGCTTTCCCTGAAGGTTAATGGGGTTTCCCACAGGCCAAGCTGATACAAGATAACACTATGTTTGCAGCAGGGCTGGCTGGGCTAGGACAGCTCAGCAGGATGGATGGGGAGATCGGGTGAGCACAGATCGACAGAAAGAGGAGCTCAGCAGGGGTTTGCTAGGAAGATGCTCCCATCCTGGCAGGCTTGCTGGAGCCTTCTGAGCTAGCCTAGAAGCCTTGCAAAAGCCTGCTCTGAGTCTGCTCCTCCCATGCCAATGAGGAGGTCACCAGGAGTTCACTGTGGAGACATAGCTGGGGGAGCCAGGGAGAGGGGAAGGGACTTGGGAAGGGATTTGCATGTGAAAGGCCTCTCTGAGCCCCATTGTTGTTCAGTCAGCCCGAATCTGCATGTTTGCACTGCCGAAGCCCCGCTTTGCAACCCTTCCCTGTGCAAAGCTGCATGCCTATGCCTCCACGCCTGTCCCTGGCATCACCACGACAGGGCACAAATCGCCTCTGGGGCTGTGTTCCCAGCTCTGCCCTGGACTAACCGGGGACCTTTGGCAGAGCCCTTTTCCACTCATTTCTTGAGAAAGAGGGAGCAGATACCCCAGCCTTCCTGCCAGGCCATGTGCAAACAGATTGGAGGTGCTGGTGAGTGGCTTCCTCTCTCAGGCAACGACCAGGACCTCTCCAATCCTTCACCTGCTGTACTGCGAACCCTGGGAACACTGAAACTCACTTCCAACTCTGTTTACTCTGTCTCCCCTTTAGGAAGCATTTCTTCTGGTTGAGTGGTGTCACTACTGTAGTCAGTACCTTGATGTCCTTCATCAAACCGGCCTTCAACGCCTATGCACTCAACTGCATCGCCTTCCACCTGCTGTACCTGACATGGTGTGAGCTGAAAAAGTAAGGAGGAGGCTGAAAGGTTCATCTGAAGGTCCACTGCACTCTTCTGGCAGGCTGGCACATGGCAGGGACTCTGCACAGCTCAGTGCACAACAGTGAATGGAGTCCAAGCTTCTTCAGGCACACATTGGACTATCAGCTCTACAAAGGATGAGGGCAGCCTGGGAGGGACCTGGAAGAGGCACAGGCAGGGCTGTGGGCAGAGGGATACAAGAAGGATGTCTGACCGAGGTGCCATGCAGCATGGGGCAGTCAATGGGACAAGTGCATCTTCTCCTCAGCTGCCGTCTGCAGCTCGCTCCCCTTTAGCCTGGGACTTAGGAACCAGTGTGGGGTTGGGGGGAACCCATCAGGATCCATGGAGAAAGGCAAAGGTCATCAGCATCTCTGAGCATCATCCTCACCCACAGAAAGTCAGAAACCCTCTCTCCAGAGCCACACTTCTCCAGTTCTTGTGGTCTGATGAATAGTCTCCAGCAGAAACCCACTGTTGCATTAGTACCTGCAGCAAGAACTTTCCGGCCCTCTTTCACTCACTTTCCTTCCAGCACTCACTTTCACTCACTTTCCTTTTCTTCTCCCTCTCCTCTCACTGTGTCTTCCAGGTGCAATGACAAACGGGTTCACCGGATGGCTGCAGCCATGGTCGTGTGGTGGGCATTGGCCATCACCAGCTGGTTAAGTGACAGGTGGCTTTGCTGGCTCTGGCAGGCAATCAGCTTCCCCTACTTCCACAGCTTCTGGTAAGAGCTCCAGTGGAGAGGCAGGAAGCCTGGCTCAGACATTTCAGGGGCACAGAGGGATGGGCAGGAGGGATGTGATACTTGACTAAGAAGCAGCTGTATCTCTGCCCAGCCATCTCCCCTTTCCTCTGTCACTATTGATGCCCCTCCTCACCCTGGCCTCAGCCCAAGGATTTGCCTTAATCACTGCTTAATATCCCTTACCTCCTCCACACCAGCCAAATGGTGTTTTGCAAGTGAAATTACTCTAAAACTACTCCGGCTAAGCTTCTTGCTTTCAAAACACTGTACCAGGTAGCAACATCAAGTGCAACGTTCCTTACTTTAATATCCAAACTGAAAGACAATGATTTGCTTGAGCAAAATGTTTCAGCGCCTGACCAAGTGTTGTTGTAAGTGCCGTGCCCAGTGTGCATTTTCAGATTCATTCTCACAGATCACTGGGATGACTGGGCTGGATACCCAGACTGAGCTAACCTAGGCAAGGTGAAACGGGTGGTTTGGTCTGGGGTTTAAGTCCCATGTGTCACACCATCCTCTCTGTGCAGGGAATTGCCCCAGCCCCAGCCCACAGAGCTCTGCTGGGATTTCCCCACAGGCACGAGCCCTGCAAGACCCGCATTCCCTGCAGCCCTAATGTGCATCATGGGTCTGGGACCTTTGCTGGCTGTTGCCATACCTCCTGGCTGTAGTCTCACAGTGACAGCACCAGCCATACACTGTCACAAGGTGCATGAGGGGCAGGCAGAGCTACCCTGTTCCACACGTCTTTTTGGGTTTCTTGCCAGGCATGTGCTGATAGCTGTGTCCCTCCTCTACTGCTTCCCGCTCGTCATCTACTTTGACGTCAACTATGAGATGCCAACATTCAAACCAAAGCTGGGATATTGGCCCAGTGACTCCTGGCCTATTGTGGTGCCTTACATTGCACTGGAGGAGCCCCACAAGCAGTGCTAGAGCTGGCTGCCCTCAGGCGTCCCTCGGGCACGGAGTGCGTGATGTACACATGTGCGTCTGCATGAGGAAGACCTCGGCTGCGTGCCTGTTTCTCTGACAAGGGCAAGGTGGCTAGTGGATGGGGCAAGGAGCAGCTGAGGCCTCGTGATGCTGGGCATGGAGGAGGGTGGGAGTCTCCAGTCTTGGAAGACTGCCCAGAGCAACCTCTGGGATCTCCTTCTCTGGCAGATCCCCCCTGAGAAGGGGAGGGAGACAGTGCTTCTTCTGTGTCTTCTGCATTAGTCAAGCTGCAGCACTCCTCACCGACAAGGGCGCAGCTGAGAAGACAGAGGCCAAACTGGTGACAGATGGGTTTGTTGGGGCTGCTCTAATTATTATTAATAATTTTATTTATTGATGGATGTGGTTTTGCTCAGGAGAGCTGTACATTAAAGAAATGGACTTGCACTGAGACCCTTCCTTTCCCCTGACTGCACCATATGCCCTTTATCTGACAGTCACTCACTCAAGGCAGCCAAAGCTCATTCTGATCTGGGGAAACCCTCCTGAGTGACAGCCCAAGAGGCCCTGCTGGGCTCTTTAGGTGCTCTACCCCAGGCTCTACCCTTTCTTCAGCCCCTCTGGCCCTTGTTCCTCCCCAAATCTGACAACTTCCACTGTGTAACTTGAACACTCCCCTGCTCACCAAAAATGCTGGCTGGTGGCAGAGGGTGAGGTGAGGAGCTAGAATATTAGATAAATGTGCCAGCACATTTGCAAGGACAGAGAGAAGATGTAAAGCCCCAGAGAAAGACCATTGCTCTGCCAAGGGTACAGAGTGATACTTTCCAGGTTCTCCCCAGAGCATGATGGCAAAGAAGTTGCTCCTATGGCTTTGGGATGTGCTCCTGGTCTCCGAGCCTTGCTGCATTACAGGGACAAGTTGAACCATGTCAGGGGCCTGGGTCCTTGCACTGTTGGTGGGGACCCTCTGGAGGGCACCAAGAGGCTGGCTGAGCGGCTGAGGTTAGGTCCCTGCAATACAGCCACAGCAAGGTAATGTCACTCTGGGGAACCACAGGCTTTTGGGGCAAAAGTAAAGCAAATGCAGAAGCACTTTGGGCTTTGCCCCGAAGAAGGTGGCGCTGCACAGCCCACTGCAACGCATGCTGATCGGATGCCTCATGGGTCCCCCTGCAATGGTCCCCAGAGCCACTAGATGGCAAGTTTGGCTCATGAACCCCGGGCAATATTTCATTTTTCATCCTATGCGGAGGCTGAACCCCACAGGCCTGGTTCCCCTGCAATCCCTGTCCCCCAGTATCCACCTCTCCACCAGCACAGCTACCACTGAGACACCGGCCCAGGGCACCCAGGGCCCAGCCTTTGTCTGCCCTCACCTCCCGCTCCCTCAGTCGGCCTCTTTGTCTCTCCCGCCTCCCATCACTCTTCCCTTTCCCCCATCACCCTGTCTCCCTTTCACTCACCCTCCCCGCTTCGCTCCCACTTCTCCCCCCGCCTCAGCCCTTTCCCCAGCCCATCACATTCTTCTGCAGCCTATTAATAACTTCTGGGCAATTGCACCAGGTCCCTGCTGGGCCCGGCCCCTCTGCCGCCGCAGTCCTGCACAGCCACTGAGCACACTGGCAGCAAGTTCAAAAGTGCAGCGGGGCTTTCACAGCCCTGCTCCCCGTCAGGGGGTGGAGGAGGCCGCTAGCGAAGAAAGGCCGCGTTGCCAGGGAGCCTGGCACAGGAAAAGCGGGTCACCTTTGCCTCCGAGGGAGAGCAACGGAGATGGATGGGCGCCAGCAGCCCCGCGGCCTGGGGATGCTGTGAGCCACGCATGGATGGAGGCAGAGACATGGGTGAGGAGGGCGAATTACCCCACTGCCAGCCGAGATGTGGGTGCGATGCTCTGGGGAGAAACCCAGCAGCAAAATCCCCCCCAACCCCCCTAAGTGGTATGGTAATACGGGAGGTGTCCCAGGCACTGCTGCCTCGAGAACAATGTTGCTGCAGTTGAGTGACTGTAACAGGCCCCGATGACAGCCGAGGCCACGTTAAAAATGCCTATTCAAGCAGATCAAGACATTGAGAGGCCTCGTGGGGATCTGAAACCCTCAGGGATTTCTGGATGAAGCCAGAAGCTGAATCCCCAGCCCTGGGAACCTGGGAGGGGAGGGTGCGGGGGGTGCAGGGGGAAGACAGAAAGAGAAAAGAAAAGAAACCCACAAAGCAGCTTTAGAAGGACTGTAGTGCCCGAGGCAGGGCCTCCTGCTCCAAGCGGGGCCACAGCCTGAGAGTGAAGCTGCCCTTACGCTGGTATGTGACTGTGGTCCACGAATGCCAGTGCTGCTCAGGGTTCTCTGAAACTAGTCTCACACCTCCAAAATGTCCCTGAGATGCAGGGGACACCCTGCCCTTCCTGCCAGGGAGCTACAGATCCCACCTGTGGGTTCAGCCTGCACTGCAGAGCCAACAAACACCCCATAAAAATGAGTTGTGGCATTTCTGAGTGAAAAGGGGTCCCGCAGGAATGAAAAGCATGATGGAGGAGTACGACTGGGAGCCCTCAGAGGACTAAACACAACACTGGTCCCTTTTTGACCCCCCAAATCCCTGGGGAGGTCTGGGGGTACCCCTGAGACATGCCTTGCTGGGTGCAAGCAGCCAGCAAGCTCAGCAAAGCAAAGCAGGAAATTGGCAGGGCAGGAGGAGCTGCAAACCCATGCGCTCGGGATCTGAGTTAGGACTGGTCAAAATTAAACCCTTCCTTCCCTGATTTTTGCCAGATGAGCCTTAACCCGGATCATTTTCCTGATTTGCTTTGCCATGTGGCTGCCTCAACCACAAGAAAAGAGGCAAGAGACAGAGCAGGAATGAGGAAGAGGACAGAGAGGCTGCTGCTTTCAACTCATTCCAGATTAAAGAGGCTGTGAAACGGCAGCATCAGTTGAGTCTATTTGGTGCAATTGCAACACAAATTAACTAATAATGTTGATAACACACCAGTCCTTCAGGATCAAGTATTAACATTTACCCGTTCTGCTGCACCAAATTGCCTCCATGCTGCTATAGATTTACACTTCAGGATTCAGTCTGCAGACTGGAAACTTTTCAAGGCAGAGTGATTTATCTGTAAAGGACATTTCACATTCAGGGACCTGCATAAATAATGCAAAAGTATTTAATAATAACCTGCCCCCTGCTCTAACACAATGACAGGAGAAGAAATTGCTTCACTGGAGTGCCCCTTGTGCCATTTGCAAAAGATCTTCATTTGCTAACTGTCTCAAAGAGAAAGGAAAACAGTAGTTTTGAAACATGGAAAGGATGTCGCTAGGTTCTGGGATTTTATTGCAAGCCTGGCAATCTTTATGATTGACTTAAAGAACCCTTTTTCTGGAGTCACAATAAAACAACATTAACTCATCTTAAACTTTGTTTGGTTTTGATCTCCTAGGTCAGCAGTCAAAGTTTGAAAGCATGACTGCAAAGGGCTGCAAAACTCAGGAAGGAAAGGGATAGGTTCTAAGAATTGTTACCTCTAAAAGCCTTGTCCTTTTGATTCTAAGTGCTACTTTTGAGATTTGACTCATGATTTCCAGCTCAGGGGCTGGCAATTCTGTCATGCCCACATCACTACTGCTAGGAAAAAAAAAAAAAAAAAAAAAAAAAAAAGTCTATTTTTTTCACTGTTTTACCTATCCACTTTTTATATAAGACAAAACTAGCTGTAGGGCCATAATCAAATACCAGAATTTTCCACATATTAGTGGTTGTTCTGGACAGATGAAAGGTTTAACTCCTGATTAGGTGAGAGTCATATTTCAATGAACATTATGTACCCATGTTTGCAGCAGTCAGGGTGTTGAGGTGCCCTGCCTATGTCTTTCTGTGATAGCTCACACAGTGGCTACAGACATAATCATGGCCAGTTTCAATCAGTGATCGTAGAGGAGGCGTGGGTAAATGTTGTTCCTTATTAAGGAGAAGCATGGCTGTTACATGGTCAAATAAACCAGTTGACAAAAATGGTTTTTGATTAAAAGATCAAATGATGTTTTCAGCTGTTTCTATAAAGCCTCATGATTTGGTTCCACTTAGAAACACATTTTTCACTGTTCTTTTCAGAAGAAAATCAAGCAGTTCACATTTGTCTGATAAAGTGGTTTCACATAGCTTCAATTCTCTAGTAATGGCTGCTATCAAAATACCTAAAATGGAAGGATTAATTTTTCTGTGCCTTCATGTTACAGCTCAGAACATGGTGTCAGTTAAGGCTGTTCTCCATTTTTTCTTATTCACTTTCTAACTACATTCATTCACTTGAGTTCTAATTCATCACCTCACTGAAGCATGTTTCTCTATAAATGTGTTTAAAAGTAAAATTGAATCAGGTTGTTCTCCTGAAATGGTACACTTAGTTTCACTATCACACATGTTTAACAAAATGAAAGGATTTATCTCAAATTCTGAAGTATTTACCAAAAGCAACATCCAATTGTGCACCAGGTTATAAAATTCACAATCTGCATCTGATGCTGCATTGATTTAGACAGGCCTTCCATAAGAGACCAGATGTCTCAGTTCACTAAAATGCTTAAGCATATGTTTAATTTTAAGAATATGAATATTTCCATTGATATCAATGGCACTTGCTTACATTTAAGAATACATTTTGCTGGGCTGAAGCCAGAAATAGTGCCATGTAATGCCAATAAAGTGCAAACTGCAATATTTCTCTAAGTGCTTTCTGGGACCAATCTAAAAATGAATCAACGAAGAACTGTAACATGAACATGCAAAAATTAATGTATGTGAGATTTTATTGTTTACTATCCTAATATGGCCAAGCATTAACATCCACCAGAATACTGCCAAGTGAAATCAAAACTGAATCTGTGAAATGGAACAAAAATGGCAAAAAGTTGGGTTTGTTATTCATCATGATTCATCCTATCAGACTTAAAGATTTACTAATGTAACACAATAACATTCGCCATCCTGACAGAAAGACATACAGAGATTAAAGATAGGATCTGACCTCATTTGTACCATCCTTAATGTGCACCAGGACTATTTAGCTCAGAGTACCAGTCCAGGCTGAAGTGGATGCTTGAAAGAGAGAACAGGCTCTTCTCTGTAACACTTGGCACAGAGAAGTGCCTTGAACAAGGTTAACTTTTAATGATCAAAATATCATAAAAGGTCATTAAAAACATGATTTTGCTCTCTGGCTTATTGTGCTTTACCTTTCACAGGACTCTATGATTGCCCTGTTATGAAAAACTGATGAAAATGTCTAGGCACAAAACATTTTAGTTATTTCTATTTGTTCCCATAACTTTATTAATCATGAGCCCAACAGTACTGCCGTTGCCAGTGACCCACAGCGACCTGGGACACACCCCTTATTCCCCTATGATGGTATCATAACACAAACAGCTATATATCCATATGCAAATGATTGCTGTTTTCAAGCTGTTCACAAGTGACCTTATACACTGCCCATACGGTACAGTAATATGTTTTCCACATATGTCAGATGTTTCATGACACATTTCATGCATATATTTAAAATAGACTTCACAGCATATAAAATGCACAGGCAGTGGAGGAAAATGGCCTACTTCTGCAATGTTTACACAATGCATTTCAAAATTACATGAAATGTGTACAAATTGATTGTATTCTTCATTTATCTAAAATATTGATAGCATATAAAAAGTACATGTAATGGGCTCACCCATAAGCACCTATTACAATACTTTGCTCTGATGCCTGAGTAACAAATGGACAGAATTTGTTACAGCTCTGCCTTCAAAGTGTAGCTACACAGATAGTCCTCAATTCTCCGTGTTGGTTTAAATAGTATTCGTTGCATGCCTATGTTGTTTTATATTCCAACCCGACTCTCTGGAAACCATGCTGGCTGGGCCTTTATGGAACAAAATCAAGCTTCAAGGCATTTGAGAAATGCTACAGTGCCAAGATAGGACTTTGCTGAGATCAAGTGCGCTATTGTCTCACAGGTAGCGGTATCAGTGATAACGATTAAGTTTCAGTGATACAAATTTCAGCTTGGTATTGCCAGCCAAATTCCCTGAGTCACAGGCAAATTTGCATGTACTGCAGTGTGGGGGATTATCTCAACTGGCGTCCTACCTGAGCTAGCTAGATTACAGCTGGTTTGCATACATTTACATATGTGGTGACCCCACCTCCAGTTGCTGTGTAACTAAGTGAAAGCCACAAAAAAGCTCATTTCATATAGTTCCAGCAAAACTGCCTACTTTTGGTGGAAACTGTCATGAGAACAGCTGACCCAGAATCCACATACATCAGAAATTCCTATAAATTTGAATGTTACAGATTGTGAAATGCCACCCCCCGAGCTCTGGGATGTCTCACAGCCTGCTCTCAGTATTGAGAGAATCAAACTACCAGGATGGAAATGGTCTGTTGCTCTGAAAACCACCAAGCTGAGGAACTGGGGCTGGAAAGAGAGGGAATACCAGTCCACAAGAGGAAAAGGCAGCACACTGTGCAAGCCATAGCTCAGGGTGCTCAGAAGCATGGCAAGCATGTGTATGCAGTCACAAGACTGCTGCAGTAGAGCCCTAGGAAACTCCAGACACTGGGAATACCTTGGCTGGGAAGAGGCTATATATCAGACATAGTATTTGTCTGGAATAGTAATTCCTTCTCCCATTTTGGACTCTCTTTTCAGTCCAGAAAAGATTCAGAACAGGTTTCTTGGTACTAGTCAGATCCTGCTGCTGATCTCCTCCTGTCCTGTCCTATTTTTCAAGCTATTTTCCCCTTCTATTTTTCAGTTGTCTAAATGCTATCCCGTGTACGGTGACCGTCACCACTCTGAAGGTGGCTTCTCTCAGACCATGCAGATGATCATCTTTCAATGACTTGGGCATCAACTGCAAGAAGGCACATGCAAAGCAGACACTTTTCAGCAGTGAACCTCCCTCCCTCCTGTTGAACCATGCTTGTGCTTGCTCCAACAGGCACATTAGGTGCCTGGGCCTGTCTTCTCCAGGCTGGCAGCTCATATTCAGTGCTGGACAAATCCAGGCTGTGAAATGCTCTTTGTGGCGGGTCCAGCCGGCTAGTGGGATTGGCACGACACAGACCGTTACATCACTTGACCAGACCTGACCTCTGTCTGCAGAGTGCAAGGGAAAGGTATTGTTATCCAACAGCTGCTCAATAGCCAGGCAGAAAGAATTGATAGGTGTCAGTTCAGCCTGCAGTGGACCAGTAGCTACATTATAATGCCAACCTCACCTTTGGTGTTAATGAGGCCCCTTCATTAACAGCCTTGATCAGAAGGGTCAGGGATTGAATAGAGACGGACTCCTTTCTCACCCAGAAAGCTGGTCCTTCTCATTCAGAATTGAAGCATGTTGGCGGTGCAGTTTGAGGACGTTTGTGCTGCCCATGTTGCATCTGCAAGGGACATGATGTATTTGTGACTATTCATCTGACTCTTTTCACCAGCACTAAATATACAGAAAGCAAAAAATAAATTCTCATTGTGTTTCCGCTTTCTAAGAAAATTTTCCCTCTTCCTTCTGATTCGGAGGGTTATTGTACACTAAAAGCCTTTTACATTTTTCAGTAGCTATAGTAGGCTATAATTTAGATTTTCCTCAGGCACAGAAGAACTTAGTTAAGCTAAATGGTATTACTGTGTTTTTTTTCTACTAAGTCCTTCATTAATAAGGGAACTAAGGAATTTCCAAGCTGTCTGTAATTTTTCCCAGATGTACCTAGAGTTGCTACTAGTATCTTTCTGGCAATCAGAGATTTTGGCTATTAACAATCTGGACTTTCACTGTACTGTCCTGGTGTTAAATATGTGCTGTGAATACCACAATGTGGAGTGTGAATTGGAGAAGGAGGGGAAGGCAGAAAACAGGCAAAGTGAAATCATTTTTAAAAGAATAAACACTGCTAGGATTAACAGCTGATTCAAATGAACATGCTTCCCTGCAGGGATCCAAATGCTGATTAGCAAACCAGGAGTCCTGCTACTTCAGAAGCAGCATTGCTGCAGAACTTACGTCTTCTCACTCAGAGATTTCTTTTTCACTACCTGTTCTGTTTTCTTCGTGGCAGCCAACACAGACAAGTCCTACTCTGACCCTTTGGCATGAACTAAGGATGACAAAGGCCACAGACAGCAGTACACGAACCAAACCAACACCCAGCTCCCTCAGCGCTCAGAGAAACCAAATCCTCCCTTTAATGCAGGTTCAGGACTTTTTCTGAGGCTGTAAGTAAAGATATGACGCTGTTGTTGGCAAACCCATGGTAAGTACCGCGTGATAAAAGATTGAGTCTCAAATAGGATTCCAATTAAAGTTAGCAATTTATTAGAGGAATAAAGGCAAGCAAACAGCACTAAGCACACCAGCAGTCTCCGCTCCACCAAGACACCCCCCAACTAGTTTGGGCTTATATCACCTCTACTAATGCATATTAATTACAGGGCGTGTCCTCCTCCAAGCATGCCCTCTTCATCTTCTGGAATCTTCTCAAATCTTCTCGACCCCAGACGATATGCATGGTCTCTCCCTCTCCCCATAGTCTTCTGCCTAGCAACAACCCTGGTCCAGGCTGTTCCTGTCAGATGACCATTGCTGAACACAGGAACTATATGCATACATTTAACCATTGAATATAAGAACCATATACAAACATTGATCACCAAAACAGGATAAAACTATATACATACATTAACCATCTCCACTTCCCCAGTCTCATGGTTATACAAGGATGTGTAAGACAAAGTTACATTTCATCTTGTGGCCTTAGCATTGCTCTACATTGACAGGAATCAGGTGAGCATATCTCACATACCAGAAGAAAGATATGCAGCCCTTAATACTTAAAACATCATCAGCTGTCTGTTTTGATTGTGGTTATCTTCATCTAAAGGAGGCTGCAGCGAGGTGGAGGTTGGTCTATTCTCCCACATGCCTGGTGACAGGACGAGGGGGAATGGGCTAAAGTTGCGCCAGGGGAGGTTTAGGTTGGATATTGGGAAGAACTTATTTACAGAAAAGGTTGTTAGGCATTGGAATATGCTGCCCAGGGAACTGGTTGAATCCCTGTCCCTGGATGTCTTTAAAAGATGTTTAGACGTAGAGCTTAGTGATATGGTTTAGTGGAAGACTTGTTAGTATTAGGTCAGAGGTTGGACTCAGTGATGTTGGAGGACTCTTCCAACCTACATGATTCTGTGATGACTCTGTGATGATCTTGGAAACACCACAGAGTACTTGGCTCATCAGATATGCTTCATGAAAGTAGACAAGGACCACTGTAATAATTTTGCAGCTAAGTGACATACATAGGTCCAGAAGAGGATTTAGGGGTCTTTCCACTCAGTAGTGTTGCATATGGACATAATACTGAGGTGTGTATTTTCTCTGAGAAACTCTGCTCAAATGCAAGATCTCTGTCTTAATCTTGAAGTCCATAGGACAATTACAAGGTCATTTTTTCCACGCTGTCTGACTCTTAAGTGCTGAGGACAGCCTTCCTTGTTGGCTGGCTGGTGTCCAAGCGACTCAGAAGTACAGACTGACCACAGAACTTGTGGTCTTTGGCTCAGAGTAGAAAAGGGGAAGATGCAGCTAAAACAGTAAAAAGAAAATAATGATGAATGGCAATAAACAGTGAAACAAACTGGTTTCTCCAGGGATAGGAAGGGCAAGACAGGGTTAGACAAGAGGCTGGCTGCTATGTATATAATTTAAGCACAGACATACACACACATACACATACATATCAGTAGACGATAGGGCCTTAGAGCAGATTTGTCAGCCAGCCATCCCAGTGAGAGATGCCAAGCTTACAGGAAAGAACTTTTGCTGCAGAATGAGAGCAGGCTGGCAAGTAAGCAATTTGGGTGTCTTGGCTTACATGCTTGGGGGGGCTGCAAGAGGGGTGCTTGTGTGTGTTTGGGGGTCAATGTTGCATTCCTGCAGAGAAGAGAGAACTGAGGAGGAGGGGAGCAGCACAGGAGGAAGAGGAGGCATCTCCAAAAACTGTTCTGATGTCTGTTGCCTGCTCCCCAGACAGAACCTCCAGAAAGTTGGAGCAGGATCTGCCAGAGATGTGCCAGAGGTCGGTGCTGTCTGGCCAGGAGGTATTTGTAGACACCTGAGTGAGGGCTATGCTGTCCCAGGTTGCATGTGACATGACCTTCCCACTGAAGCACTAGGACTAATTTCTTTCCAAACACCCCAGTTATCGCCTCCTTCACCGATGCTCCCCAAGAATGGTGAGGTTTGGCCTGTAGAACAGCCATGGTGTGTACAGGCAGGAATGAGAAAGGATGTGTTATACTTTCCCAGGACTGTAGATTAGACTGTACTGTGTGAAACACTGCAGATTTTTTTCCAGTCCTGTGTTTATCTGGCCAAGGCAGAGACAGGTGCAGTACAAAGTGTTTTTTCCACTTTATTTTCCACTATCCCCAGCTCTCAGGGGACAGAACCAGCCCTTAGCGTACTGTGGGCCAAGCAGGATGAAACACACACCTTTCAGCCCAAGACAAGGATCTCTGAAGCAAGGCTTTCAAAAGAAAAATAAAAAGCCCAAACAAAAATTAGGGAGAGTTGTCATGCATCATTTGCATATTTGAATATGCTGATCAGATCTGTTTCTTATCCATTGGCACTGGCCCTACTGTAGATGGCAGCAACACAGCAGACCTCTGCCAGAATACAGTGCCACAAAGAAAGACACTAATTGGATTTGCAGACGCTTATTGCAAAACCCAGAAGTTGCTGGAATAGATATAAAGAAACAGGAGCTCAGCCCACGGCTGCCTTGGGTGCGAAGGCACTCAGCTGACAGCTCGTTAGTTTGAAATATCCCTGCAAAATTAGAAGTTTGGAGGAGCCTGGGTGGCTGCTGGCTACACCTTCCTCAGCACAAGCAGCACCTGAAACTCCTAACACTCTCTCCTGTAAAGACTTGCAATTTTTTTTACCCTTGGCTGCAGGGTGTTTTTTGTTTTTGTTTGGTTTAGTTGTTTGTGTTTTTTTTTTTCTTTTTTTTCTTTTCGAGCTTCAGAAGAAAATTGGGGATGAACTTGATCACTCATTGGGCTGGAAACTGTTCAGAACAGGAAAGCACTGGTGCAGCTAATGCTGGTTATAGGAATTTCTCTCCTAGAGTGCTTTCACAGTGGCATGTAAAGAAGTATCCTGGCACAGTTTAAACGGATCCACTTGCATGACTCCAGGGGTGCTGGTTTGGAGCATGCATTGATGTAATGACGTGCCTTCTCTGAATGTGGCACCCCAGCTTCTTCAGTACAACGCAGTTTCATGGCCAGGTATTGGACTGCCTCTCGGGGTGCTTTTCCCTCCTGAGAAAGTGGAAGCTGAGATACCTAATGCAGGGTTTCCCATCCCTGACTTGGAAGTGCTTGGGTCCCATCCTAGGCCACAGAAAAACTGGAGCAGTGACTTGCATCCCAACTGCATCCCAGCCAGCAGACATAAATATAGATGCGGAAATGTCCTCTGAAGTTGGAGGTCAGCCTGGATCCTGCACTGGGAGAGCAACAATGAGCTGGGAAAAAAAAAAAAAAAAAAAAAAAAAAAAAAAAAAAAAAA
>CM021758.1:5427849-5495237 GCA_011075105.1 Heteronetta atricapilla
TAAAAAAAAAAAAAAAAAAAAAAAAAAAAAAAAAAAAAAAGCACACAAAAATTGTCACCAATGGGAATCAAAATAAATTTAAAAAATCTAATGAAGTTGTACAGGATGCAACAGACAATTTTGTGGGAAAAAGAAAAGTTCAGGGTCTTGCGTGTCTGAGCAACACTTCTTGTGTTTGGACCAAATTCAACAGAGTAAGAGTGCAGTCAAACTCTCCACTCGTGGAGGAGGGAGACGTGTTCAGGAAAGATCCAGCCCCAGGAGCTCGTAACAAGTAAGGGTGTGATGAGGCTGAGAATGAATAGTAAGGACTGGGAGTTAGGAAATAAAAGATTTAGCTCTAAGAGTCATGTTCATGGGAATGTCCACAATTAAAGGTATCAATGAGAACCCCGGAGAAAGAGGCCCTGTCTCAAGAGAGAAGAAAAGAGACTGTCCGAAGAGATGTCTCTTGGGCCTGCATCAGACAGGAACATGGAAAATTAGAACTAGAGTGCTTAAAAGAGGAATCCAAATCAGGCTCTTTTTGTTGCCATTGTTAACTGAAGCGATTAAGCATTTTGCTTTACTAATATCTTCTATCAAGCTGATGAGGTAAACTGGCTCTTTAGAATGATTTGGGAACTGACTAATCCTTGCCTGTGGCTATCAGTTAGCAACACACACAGCATTATTGGCTAACATGCATATTTCTGCTGCCTTACAGAGATCAACAAACTATTAAAAGAAACCCGCACGAAGAAAAATTCTGCTTTCCTCCGAAGGGAAAAAATTGTTCAGAAATAGCCACAAATTGCACTTGTAACGGCAGCCCTCCGTTAATTTAAGGCTCACGAAATCGAGCGAAACAACTTGTCATTGTCGGGAGACAACGTAAACAAACCCCCACTTTTCAGATGCAAATGTCGCGCTCGGAGTCAGCAGCGGGGCTGAGAAAACCGCGTTTGCCGGGCGGGCGGCTGCTAACGACTCCTCGGCCGCAGCCAGCGGCTCCTTTCTCAGCCAGGACGGTGACCTCCGGGCTCGTCACACAGCCTTGCCCGCGGCTGATAACCGCTGCCTCTCTGAAGGAATCCCTCGGAGCATTTGCATTGCAAATCCGCTCGCTCCGGGCCAAACCCGAGATACTGTTCGCCGCCGAGGCGCTCCGCGGCGAGCACCCCTCGCTTCCCCCCGGTTTCTACCGCGGCGAGCGCCGGGAGGGCGACCCGCGGGGCCGGCCGCCGGGGGACGAGGGAGGCCGGGGGAGCCGGGGGGAAAGCGGGAGAAATGCGGGGAGACGGGGGAGAAGGAGGGGAAATGAAGGTGTGTGAGGGAAGAAAGAGGGACAAAGGGGGAAAGAGAGGGAGATGGGGCGGGGGGAGCGGCCGAGGGGAACGGGGGACATTGAAGGAAAATGAAAGCGTGTGAGGGGGGAGCGAGGGAGACTGAGAGGAAAATGAAGGAGAAAGGGGAGAAAATGAGGGTGATGAGGGAAAATGAGAGAAACTGTGGGGAAAATGGGGGACGCTGAGGGAAAATGAGAAAAAAGTGAGGGAAAATGGGGAACACAGAAGGAAAATGAGGGACACTGAGGGAAACTAAAGGTGTGTGAGGGAAGAATGAGGGAGACTGAGAGGAAAATGAAGGAGAAAGGGGAGAAAATTAGTGCTGTTGAGGGAAAATGAGGGACCCTGAAGGAAATTGAAGGTGTGTGAGGGGAGAATGAGGGAGACTGAAAGGAAAACGAAGGAGAAAGGGGAGAAAATGAAGGTTGATGAGGAAAAAATGAGAGAAACTGAGGGGAAAATGGGGGATTAAGAAGGAAAGTGAGGGTATGTGAGGGGAAAATGAGGGAGATCAAGTGGAAAATGACAGAGAAAGGGAGAAAAATGAAAGATATTGAGGGAAAATGGGGAACACTGAGGGGTGATGAGAGAAACTGAGGGGAAAATGAAAGGAAATGAGTGACAGCAAGTGAAAACAAGTAAGACTGAAGGAAAAGGGGTACACTGAAAGAAAATGAGGGGGATTGCAGGTAAAATTAGGGAGACTGAAAAATAGTGAGGAAGATTAATGGTAATTAAGAGGAGATGAGAGAGGAAGGGGAAAAATGAAGTAGAGCAAGGGAAAATGGGGGAACTGCAAGAAAGTGACAGACATTGAGGAGAAATGAGGGAGAGCAATGGGAAAAATAGGGAGATGACGAACAAGGGAGCATGAAGAAGGAGGGGGAAATAGGCAAAATAGGGGACATTAAGGGAAAATGAAGGACAGTAAGGAAAAAATGATGGAGACAGAGAGAACATGGGAGAATGAAGGAGATATAGAGAGAAATAATGGAGACAGAAAGAAACAAGGGGGAGAGATTGAGGGAAAATGAGGAAGGAGACGAAGGGAGAACAAGGAAAACCAGCAACTGAGGGAGCACAGTGCCGCTGGCTTCATCCCCAGAACGGGCTTAGCCCTGCCCAGCCATTCCACACAGCAGAGTCCGCTGTACCGGGCCCTGCGGTTTCACTTGTTCTCAGCTCATTTGTGTAGGAAATTAATAAACGGGTGAGATCCGCAGCCGCCGGCGGCTGGGATGAATAGGACGACAGAGGCAAAGGGGCGGCTTGGCGCAGCTGGGACACTCAACAAGGCCTAAACACCGGTCCTAGCGGCGGTCAGCGGCCAAGCAGCGCCCTGCTAAGGGGTATTAAAGGTCGGGGACAGTAAGCGACCCCGGTAACGCCGCTGGGGCCCGGGCAATAGAACGCTGCAGCACCGCGCCCGCCATTGGGTGAGGGGGGAGACAGGCGGGAGGGTAGGGGGATGGGGGCTGAAGGGGGCGGTGAAGCCTCGCCTCCCACTCCCTGCTTGACCCATCGGGAGCCCCACCCTTTTCCCCGCCCCCTCAGCATCCCGCCCGCCTCCCATTGGACGCTCCACCCGCCCTTCCAGAGGAGGCGGGGGAGGACAGCGGCTCCCGGGCAGAAGCCCCGCCCAGAGGCGAGAAACGGCGCTGCCGTTGGCGGAGGGCGGGTGCCTGTCTGGCGGCGGCGGTTTCCGGTTCCGCGGGGCGGGCGGTGGGGTGGGGTGGGGGGGGGCGGGTGGTGGCGGCGGGGCTGGTGTCTGTGAGTGACACACAATGAGGCGGGCGGCGGGGCCGTGAGGGGCTGCGGCCGAGGAGGAGGAGGAGAGGAAGCAGCAGCGAGGCTGTGGGGAGGGGAGGGGGGGGTGGGGGGAGAAGAGGAAAAAAAAAGGGGGGGGGTCCCAACCCCCCCCCCCCACCGACCGGCAGTCGAACCGCCGCGGCGGGCAGCGAGCGAGCGAGCGGGGCCCGCAGCGCTGCGCCCAGCCATGGACAATCAGGTGAGGGGGGCGGCGGGTCGTGCTGCTGGGGGATGGGGAGTCCTGGGCGCCTTCCCCCCCAACACACCCATACAGGGAGATGGGAGGTGGGACCCCAGCACCGGGAGGGGGGGGCCGTTAGATGCCCCACCTTTAGGGCATCTGCCCCTTTTCTTGCCTCCTCCCCCCATTCCGCCCCCTTTTCGGGACGCCCCCCCATTTCGGGCAGCCTCCCCCTCCTTTTGCTTCCCTCCCTTTCCCCTCCCTCCCTTTTTTTTTGGGGGGGGGGGGGATGTTGCTGAGCCCTCGCTCCTTCATGGGCGGCCTCGCTGCAGCCTCGCCCCGGCGGGGGGTGGCCCCGCGCTTCCCGCACGTTCCTGCCCCGGGTTTCTTCGAGGGGGGGTGGTGGCGGCGAACAGCCCCCGGCAGCGCCGCTGCGGTGCCTCGGCGAGAGGAGGAGAAATGCTGGAAGTTCACCTGGGCTCGCCACGGCAGGCTGGTGCAGGCCTTTTGTGTGCGAAGCTGGTGTGCGGGCTGCTAGCAGGTCACCCCCGGGCTGGCGAGGTAAGGCCCGCTATCCCGTGAATAATAACCCGACGGAGACCGAATGGAGACTGGTCATGGCTTTCAGGCAATTAGCGCATCAAACAAATACCAGAGCATGCTACAGAGCGTTTATTAAGTTGAAAAGCAGACTCCTTTGTATTATTACAAATCGTTTGAATAGGATCCTGGTTTCCCTTTGTTGAGAGACATGCTTGAGGGAAAGAAAAAGAAACACTCAATTTTCAGTGGAGCAACTTTGGATGTTTGTTATGTTGGGAGATCTTATTTTCAAATGTGTTTCAACTTCTGGCTTAATTCATAGAGATTGTTAACTGGACCAATATGTGAGGAGTATAGCAAGTACAACTTTCACTCTCAGCTAAACAGTTCTTTCTTTTATGTTTAATTTTGTTCTCTTCCACATAGGCCCATCTGTTTCACAGCTAAAATTTCTCAGCCGTTTCAACTAGAAAGGCAAACTCTGTAGAGTGACAGCCATTTGCACTTCTTGGGAGAGGGCTAGTAACTGTGACAGTAGCAAAATTTAAAGGGTAATTATGGAATTGATAATGTGAGGCTGCAGAGCAGACGGGATCAGTTGATGCAATTGCCTGCCTGAGCAGTGGGACGTTCCCAAATAAAGCGTGCCCACGAGCACCCTCCGAGGTGAGCCCAGGCTGTCGGCAGACTGTCTCTGCATAATGCAGTTCCATCCTGGGAAAGATTGTGGTGCTTTGAGCCAAATACCTTGCCTTTTTCTGATTCTGTAACGTGGTGTGGAAGAACAGGCGGCCATGCAGCGTTGGTTTTAGTGCAGAAGTGAGATGGAGCCAGTGTAGATGAGCCCTAACGCACAGAAGAGGGAAAATGGCCTGCCAAGAGGATGCAGTGGAAGGTAATCTAAAGGAATGTTTCACAAAAGCAGGTGAAGCAATTGATGAGTTTGTCCCCAAGTGTTAGTGTTGATGTCTTGGATGGCGGCTGGGGCTATTTTACTGTAAAGATAATTGTTTGAAAGGCTGTGCTAAGGTTTATAGTTGAAATTAGCACTGGACTGTAATTTGGGAGATCAGGCTTTGATGCCTGGTACTCTGAAGACTTCTGTGTGATCTTTCTACAAAGAAAAAAGCGTACGGAGATTAAGTGCTTTGGGCTTTTTCAGAAAGTATTAACCATACTCTGATAAAATGTCAGGCTGGACATAGAACAATGGCTTTTGAGCATTAATCATGGTCATGTTTTCTGTTGCAGTTTCTCAGTGAAAAAATAAGGGTAATACTTTCCCTAAGCATTTGTCTGGAGCTTGGGAAGCTTTCAGTTTTTGTTCATTGTTTAACGTCATGCCCTCAGGTTGGGTCTGTGTCCACTTGTGTTATAGATAATGGCAAATAATGTTGCCTCTCCTAATTGGGAACTGCCAGAAAGAACAAGGCATTATTTTCAAGATGTGAAGAAGGATGTAAGGATTAAAACCCAGCCCCCCCACTCCCCCGTTTTTAATAAACTTTCAGTTGCTGAAGCTGAATTTGGTTGTTTAGTTTGAGATGGCTGTGCTGCTGGTCTAGTTTGTAGAACGTGTGTGCAAAATTAACCCCGTAAGGAGCCAGATACTTCAGGTGCGATTCCATCTCTAGAAATCGTACCCTAAGATTTGTTTGTTCTAACTTGTGTCTGAATGTTGTATAATATTTCCTCTGTTACATCTTTTTAATTCATTTGCTTTTTTCTGACTGTGAAGTCGCCAAAAATATGTATCTTCACAATTTAATCTGTTTTTTAAGACATTTAATAGGATTTTTTAAAAACTTTGAGTGAGACACTGAATATATCTTTCCTGCTTCTGTCCTTCTCTGATTAGAGTAGGATTCGAGTCTGCAAATCAGAATTAGGCCATTTTAATATCAGATACTGTGCAGGCATAGTATACGTTGACTTTGTGTGTTAATAAAATGTACTTCGAAGAATGGAGGATTGTAGCTGTGTTCTACTGAATTACACATTCCTGACAACATCAAAAGCCAACTTGAGACTTGATTTTTCCTGTTTTAAGATTAGTTTTCTGTTAGTGCTGTGAATTCAGTAAGCTGCGAACATCAAGTTCTCTCTCTGACGCTTTCTAGAAATAAAAATTCTGCAATTAGACTTTGCTGACAATTTATTTGATAAGTGAGGCAAATAAACCTATTCCTCTTTTACAGCTGCTTTCTCTGCAGTGCTAATATTAGGGGAAAAATAGGTATGAAGTGGTGCTGGAAGCTGTTGTGTTCTTCCCCTGTGGTTATCTAGCATCTTCTGTCTGTGGGGCTCAGCGTTAGGCATCCCGTGTAAGCTGTTCCATTTTGCTTATGGTCTTACCTGTGTCCTCAAACAGTGCACAGTTCAAGTCAAATTGGAGCTGGGGCACCGAGCCCAACTGCGGAAAAAGCCCACCACCGAAGGGTTCACTCATGACTGGATGGTGTTTGTCCGTGGCCCGGAGCAGTGTGACATCCAGCACTTTGTGGAAAGGGTGGTCTTCCGCCTACATGAGAGCTTCCCAAAACCCAAGCGAGGTGAGTCAAGGTTTGAAGATGGGTTATTGGGTCTTCTGTGTGAAACAGCACTGCGCGGTGTGGGTTGTCTTGTTCTACCAGGCTGTTGTAAAGTCTCCTCTTGAAGAACAAAATGTACATTGCGTGCACTTGTCTTAACCTTTGCCATCTTTGTTTGAGGAAGGGCAGGGAGAAGGGACCTTTCTTGTGATGAAAGGCTTGGAGGTGACATGCTTTCCCTTCCGTAAGCATTAGTATATGCAGGTCCTCCAGACAGTGACAGGTGAAGGTAATTCATGGCAGAAAAGGCCAAGGGGGAGTGGTTTGTTAATACTGGCCAACAAAAGCTGGAAGCAAGGAATGGATGAGTGTATGGATGAGTGGCCCTCCTACAGGGCTAGTGTATTTACCGGAGAAAGTAAACTTCTGCATCAGTCCCTAAGTAGCTATGAGGATTCCTGCAGGGTGCCAGCGCAGGTAGTTAGGTATTTAAGGCAACAGAATTCACTGCAGCTGAAGAAGGGTCTCTGTCTCAGTATGTTCCAGCTGCATGGGTGTGTGCGCACACTAGAGAGTGCCCAGGGGAAGGCAACAAAGATGGTGAAGGGCCTGGAGGGGAAAATGTGTGAGGGGTGGCTGAGGACGCTTGGTTTGTTCAGCCCAGAGAAGAGGAGGCTGAGGAATGGACTCATGGCAGCCTGCAGCTTTCTCGCAAGGGGAGCGGAGGGGCAGGTGCTGAGCTCTGCTCTCTGGGGACAGTGACAGGGCCTGAGGGAACAGCATGGAGCTGTGACAGGGGAGGGTCAGACTGGGTATTAGGAAACAGGTCTGTACCCAGAGGGTGGTTGGGCACTGGGACAGGCTGCCCAGGGCAGTGGGCACAGCACAGAGCTGTCAGAATCCAAGAAGCGTTTGGATGATGCTTTCAGACATGGTCTGATTTTTGGGTAGTCCTGTGTAGAGCCAGGAGTTGGACTTGATGAACCTTAGGGGCCCCTTTCAACTCAGGACATTCTGAAATGTATTTGTGGTAAGTGCTGTGCAGGCAGCAAGGCTGGGGAGCTGATCCAGCTGGGGAGAACATCAGAATTGTAATGTGACTTTGTGCTGAATCAGTTCTTTGCTCTTTCTGACTTGCAGCACCATGAACCTTATTGTTGACTTCGGGCAGCTGGAACATGTGGTTGAGGTGGAGGAGCAGGAATTGCCCTTCTCAGCAGCAGCAGGGACTTAAATCTGTTTAAGATTGTGTTAACTGCATCTGCAGTGTTGTTGTTACATAGTGTTACCAGGAGTGCTGACTGCCTAGGAGTACTGCTATAAATTACTTGGGAATGGGCGTTCTCTGAAGTACTTTTTTGGAAGACTGCTAGTTATGCATGATGTCTTAGTACTTCTTACTGTGTTGGTTATTTGTGAGAGTCCATGGTGGAAAGCAACTGAGAGGTGTGTTCGGCTCACAAGGATGTGAATGTGGTGTAGTTGTTAATATCCTCTTCAGATTGATGCTGTAAAACTGATGTATGATAAGGCAATGCAGTACTGAGCTGGAAGCTAATTTGCAGAACAGAAGTTACAATCTGCTGTGCTACAATTCTTGTCATCTAGTGTAATTACATTATTACAAACAACTGTGTTGGGATAGTACATTGTCTTTGCTCAGTAGGTTGCCATGTCATCTACCTTTAAAGAGAGTTTCCGTTTCCTAGGTTTTAAATGCTTTCTTAAGCTTGCTTATAAAGCTAGTATGCTTTTGACCAAATAATGGATTGTACATAAATTGTGGGGCATATGCATACCATTTCTAGATCTGTTTGAAGGGCTTCTTCAAATGATTCTCTCTTACTTGAAGCAAATCTACTGGTAGGCTTGTGCTGGTTGCTTGTGTAGTAATGTTAATTTGTTAGAATAGGGCAGCAAAGGAACAAAGACTGCTTGGCAAATAAATTTAAGATTCCTGATGCCATGTTGGCACGGTTCTTGGGTTTTGTGCTTCCACCCCTAGATTGTAGGGAGTTTATATGAAATTCAAGTTAAAGCAAGTCTAGGGATTTTGATTATTTTCAGATCCACTCTTTATTCCACAGTTGAATTTTTCAGTACTGCTTACTAGAACCTGTATGATGGTAAAAGTGCTTAGAGTTGGGGTTAATGCTAATGTTGCTGTAATATTTCTTTAATATTAAAGAAAAATAATTTCGGTGCTTTTTAGGTTTAAGATACTGTTTCTTATTCATATTGATTTCTTGGATTTTTTTAGAGAAAGTAAAAACACTTGCACTGAATTCCCCTAATTGATTTATTGACTTTATTTACATGTATTGTAGCACATGAATTGCATGCAAGTGCATCCGGTTCCTGAGAGGGAGAATATCTGTGCTAGTTTCATGCTTCTCCTGGCAGCTGTTCTGTATATCTGTGCCATGGCCAAACGCTCCGAGAATCCTTTGAGCTGGCTATCCCTGTGCTGAAACACAGTGATAGAGGACAGGAAGGATTCAGTAACACACCAATACAACAGGTAGTAGAACAGGAGGAACTGAGGCAGGAAGCACATAGGTTAATTTCTTAAAAGTGATTAACTTTTGCATTCGACTTATCTGCAGCAGGCAGCACCATGACCCTAGCGGCAAAGTGTTTTACCTTTCTCCGTTTACTTGCATGTGAAGGAAATAGCTGCCTTTCCGTGCCCTTCAGGTTTGTTACTAGGTTTGGGTGAAGCAGCATATAGCATGGATATTATGTAATTACAAAGATTAAGCATTGCAGGAGAACATTTCAAGGAAAAAAAACGTGCTTGCACATTGTGGGGTTTTGATGAACAAATGTTGGCGTCAAAGTCAATTTTACCTCTGCACACTGCAAGTTCTCCCCTTTTGAGTTCTTGCATTTTTGCAAGACAGCTTTAACTGGCAGTTTACATTGTTGTGGAACAGCACAGAACTGTAATTGTATCACTGCAAAAAGGAGAGGGTGAAGAATCTCACAGCGATTCTGGCACAGAGTGTATTTTATGTTTCCTTTCTATGGGAGGAGCTAAGAACTGATTTGTTTTCCTAACTAAGCCCATGATCACCATCTTGTTTTGCTTTGCCTTTTATTTTTCCACAAAGGTCAGTGTTTTAAATGAGTCTTGAGTTGTCGGAGACACATTTCTCATCTTGCAGCTCATTTTCAGCTCAGATTAAGTTGCGTTATATTCAAAATTAACATTTATATATTCTCTTTTCAGTGTGCAAGGAGCCCCCTTACAAAGTGGAGGAGTCTGGCTACGCAGGGTTCATTATGCCCATTGAAGTGTACTTCAAAAATAAGGTAGAATCTGATTTCTGGTCTTCTAATTGTTTTGAGATGTGCCAGAGACTGAAACTGCCTGACAGAAAGACTCTAAATTATGTGACTGTTTTATATGTGTGTTTTTTATTACTCTAATAAATAGAATTTAACTGGGAGTTGGAAGCTCTTGCCAGACTTCAAAAGAAAGCTTTTGGCAGAAATGGAATTGTATAGAAAGGTAATATCAGGACAACGCGATGGTCCTAGAGATTCTGAACAGAGATTGTACCACTTGCGGCAAGCTTCTCCGGCATAAATAATAGTAAAACAGTTTAAAGTGTTTCATGCAAATGTGGAAATAAATCAATGTAATATGCTGATTTTATAAACATTTTTAAATGTTGTTGAGTGGCAATATATTTAAAAATTGATTTTTTGTTCATTGCAATTTTTATTAAAATAACTGTACAGGTATAAAATTTATATTAGCTCAAGACAATGATTTGCATATAGAGAAGAGTTATTTACTGCTGTGTTAAAAATATTGTTGCCCTGCTTCAGTACTCTTCCAAACAAAGAAAACATTAAATATTTTAAATCTTAAGATGTATTGCCAACAAATATCTGAAAGTTAAAATTTGGGATTTATTACTTGCTTTAAGTCTTACCACAGAGGTCACACGCTACGTGACTTGAAGAAGGTTATGAAAACAGGGATTTGGCCACTTGCATTCATATTAACTCAGTTTCAGTTAAATTGTTTTGTTAAACATAGATACTTAATCTTTCTGGTTTGGATTACTACTTTCCAAAAAAAACAACAAAAAAAACTGTACTGGTTATTATTCCTGCAAGGGAACCTCGATAAACTAAAATGTGAATATTAAGCCACCTTCCAGAAATGTACCCCCATCCCCTCAAACCTCTAGAACAAGCCCCGGGTTATGTATACAGTAGACCATTTATAATCTATGTAGCTTCAGTGTCTTTCCCAGTGTACCTCCTGCAGATGTTTCTATCGTTTTTTTCTTACCCTGATCTAGCCAGTACACTCTCTGGTGGTGTCATTTGTGAATCATCAAGAGTTTTTTTTTAGGTCTACCACATTGCTTTTGCCCTACCTCAAGTCTGAGTTTTTAACAAGCCAAATAATGAGACTGAGCAACTACTACAAGAACGTTTTGCCTGCTACTTTCTTTTGGGTGGGCAGGGTAAGCCCACCAGGTGAAGAGAAAAGTGGCAGTTAAAGGGCAGGGGGTGGAGGTTGTTGATAGAAGCAGCTTTTTTGGCAAGCACTGAAAACTGATGTGAATAATAATTAAAAAAAAACAACAACACCAAAACAAGAACAACAAAAACACATCTCAGAAACGTAGAAGTAGTTTGTACATTGGCTCAATTCAGGTTCAAAATCTACTTTTCCATTCTTGACCAAAAACCATGAGCATTTCTGTGCTGTTTGCAATGGGAACCTCTAATGACTGTGATGGGTGAGATACGATTTATTTCTACTCTTAGTTTTTTCCCCTTCCTTTTTTCACCCAGTCTTTCTCACGCTTGCCCTTTTCCTGTGGGTCTCCCATGGCTTTGCCTTTTACATGTCCTCAGATCCTTCTCATTTCTGCCTCTCCTGCATCTTCCTGTAGGCGCACTTGTTTGTATTGACTGTCTGCATGTGTGTGCTTTTTTCTCTCCATTCCCTGTATTCATACGCTCCTCACAGAATGTGGAACTGGCAGCTTTTCTGAGTATAACTTGGTTTCACACAAGCTGGGGTCGTCACTTCTCATTGTTTCTGTAAATACGTGACAGCA
The DNA here is from genome assembly GCA_011075105.1 of Heteronetta atricapilla. Classification (NCBI taxonomy): domain Eukaryota; kingdom Metazoa; phylum Chordata; class Aves; order Anseriformes; family Anatidae; genus Heteronetta; species Heteronetta atricapilla. The sequence continues at coordinate 5,439,332 of CM021758.1, forward strand.
TAATTGTTCTTTCTAGCAGTAGGGATATGGTGGCTTTTATAAATGAGGGAAATAGGTGGCCTCTGTTGTAGTGGAAACAATGGAAGCAGCAGTTAATCTGGGAGAAGGCAGTTTGCTTTTGGCATTTTGGTCTTCAGAAATGTGAAAAGTAGGTAGGAAAATAGTTTTAGTTGTAAATTTATCCTTGAAACTACAAGTCTTTGAAACACTTACCTTTGCCCTATTTTTTACGCACAAGTATTGTGGAGAATTTCTCTTCCACTTTTAATTAATCAACTAATTAATTCTGTCAGTAGTCCCAACAGACTGGGGCAGGCAGTGGTTGAGGGAGAACGCCATAGCTTTGGTCTCCCAGCACATCATTTGTCCAGAGAAATGTTTCTGGGTTCAGCCAGGAGGTTGAAATATGGAGGCTATACTGAAGTTACTTGAAGTTTGCTTTTATTTCTTTATAGTATTTTTTCCATCCCTGTGTCAGCAAATGTTATATTCTCTGCCCATTTAGGAAGTTAAGCTCAGTACTTGTGATTGCTGGAAGTTTAGAAGCTGCCCAATGTGAAGAATGGGTTTCATCCAACAGCTATTGCCCAGTGCTGCTACTGACCTGAAATACAAAAAGTTGTGTGATTATTTTCAGTGATTGGGGTTGAAGGAAACTATGAGGTGAATACTGCTGCAAAGACTGGGATAGAGTTAGAAATTAAAATCTTTGGGAAAGAGGAGGAGAAGTCGCAAAGGCTTAGAATACAGTTCATTTTCTCCTTCATTGAAGAACGTGACATTAAAGCACCATATAAATAAGTATTTACTACTTAAAGGCCCTATGTTCACTCTGATCTCTGTAAACCTGTTGACACTGGTGGGGATCAGCTGTTGTGTGGGGAACATATATTGTTCTGAATTGATTACAGTGTTTGGGACTTATCCTTGACTAAGTCTTTTCAAGTAGATATTATGGATTGGTTCTGGGACTGGATGGAAGACGCAGTGTTTTATTGGTGACCGCACAGGACGAGTTGGGTGTTTCTCTCAGGCCATATGCTCCCTACATTCTAGCACATTTTCATTGATGAGTGAAGTGTGTCCTCTCAGCTGAAACAAGAGCTGCAAAGGCTTCGGGATTTGTTTATCGATGCATGTTTAGCCTTGTAAAGGTGAGAAGAAAAAGGATTTAAAGAGGGAGCGAAGTAATCTTTGAAGGTTGATCTTTGCCATGGTTGGCTGAAACTTCTTTTTCTGCAGTTTAAGCTGCCTTTCTTAGTAGTTTCCTTTCTCTGTTCTAATTTGTTACTGGGATGATAAATAGTGATTGTCAGAGCCAGCATACTCTTTGCTTTGGCTAAAGAAACACGGGCATGCTCACTGTTAAAAAAAACTTTTACTAAGATTGGATTAAGAATGTTTTTAGCGAACGTTGTCAGGGATTTTCTTTAGGCAAGTTTGCATAAAACTGCCCACTAACTCTCCTCTGTGATAGAATACTTCTTTTCCTTTATAGGAGTAGAAGAAGAGTCAGTGCTCTTGGCCCTGCTGGAGCTTTTGATGCCTTTCTGTCAGACACGGAAGTGTCAGCAGAGGATTAGAAAAGGTGCAAGAGCCTGTTGTCCTCCTGTACAAATGTGGTTAGGCCTTGTTGGCATGTGTTTGGCCTTCCTGTGCTGTAATTTAGTTCCTCGTTAAGTAGGTGTTTTCTTGGTCTTGCCATCTGAATTGCAGAAAATACTTGAATGTTGCTCTGAACCTTGAGAGTTTGTGTATTTGGCTCTTGTGGAGAGTCCCAGTTGCTTCTAGAGGCTGTCCAGTCTGCCAGCTCATCTGGTGTTGGTTGCCAGCCTGAGTCACTGCCTCTGCAGCTCAACGTGGAAAATAAATCTTAGCAGGTTAAATAATATTTTGAAAGCATGGCTGACTAGTGATACTAGATCACTTGGGAATTTTTGCACTGAAATGTTAGTATGTTATTCCTATTTTTAAATCCTTTGTGTTTCTTTCTGTAACGAGGGCTGCTGCTAGTGGCTTCTGGTGCTTGAATCAATACAAACAGGGTACAATAAACACGTTGCTGTTTTTCTGATACTCTTCTCCTTCTTTCTTCCCCACCCAATTTCAACGATCTTGAGATTTTTTTCACAGCATTGTTGTCTCCACATACATCTGTCATAGTGGCGTACATTTTAATATGGAGGCTGTAGCACAGGCATGACTTAGGTACTCAGTCACTGTTACGTTTTTGCACCCTAATAAAATCAGGTCTTCTCTGTGCTTTCATGTTGTTCTAATGTAAGGCAGACTATTCTAATACAATGCAACTGAGATGTGTTAAAGCCTGTTACAGACAGTACCTTTCCATTGCAAGATGAGAGAGAAGGCTTCCAGTGTTTACCTAACGGAATACATGTATCAGGGTTTTTTTAGTAGTGAAAAGGGAAGCACGTGAGGACAGCAGTGAAATCAGTTTGATTCTTCCAACTACATTCAGAATAAAAACATTTGCTTCCCCCATTCTGCAATAGTCAGAGAAGTTCTATGTAAAATGCATGTAAAGTATTGAAGGGAAAAAGTATTTCATTATGTATTTCAGAGTGGAGCTCAGTGGAGACATTGTGTATGGGCACAGAAATGGCCAAACAAATGATCATCAGGGCTGTGCCATCAGAAAGGTGTTAGCTGGTCTGGTACTCCTGAGGAAGGCTGCTGAAATGCCTGTATTTAGGCAAAGTGCTTGATTTTCTTCAAATCCCTGTGTTACAGGGGCAGGGTCTGTGCAGGTTTGAGGAAAGGAGGAGTTGATTTTGCCCGTTGCTGTTTACTCATGGTTGGTGTAAGCTGTGGAAAGAGTAAAACTTGTCACTGTCAGTGCTTTGAGTGCAAGCATTTGTTTGCTCCCATCTTTTAGGTCTGCATCACCTTAAGTACCAAACCTGAAGTGCAGCTTTTGTGCAGCTTTTTAAAATTTTTCCATCCTAAAATGATAGGTGTTACCAGTGCATCCATTCTTCCACCCATCCTGGCGAAAGCACCTATGCTGTGTCTGTAGCCAGTGTTTTGCACGTTGACACTGCTCTTCCTGCACTGGAGAGGTTGCAGTGCCTGGCAAGGAGGCGTTGTCATAGAATTATAGAATCATAGAATATCCTGAGTTGGAAGGGACCCTTAAGGATCATCAAGTCCAACTCTTGACACCGCACAGCTCTACCCAGAAGTTCAGACCATGTGACTAAGTGCACAGTCCAATCGCTTCTTAAACTCAGTCAGGCTCGGTGCAGTGACCACTTCCCTGGGGAGTCTGTTCCAGTGTGCAACCACTCTCTCAGTGAAGAACCCCCTCCTGATGTCAAGCCTAAACTTCCCCTTGCCTCAGCTTAACCCCGTTCCCGTGGGTCCTGTCGCTGGTGTTAATGGAGAAAAGGTCTCGTGCCTCTCGACACCCCCTTACGAGGAAGTTGTAGACTGCGATGAGGTCTCCCCTCAGCCTCCTCTTCTCCAGAAACCCAGCAGCCTTCCTAGCTGTGCCAGCATTGTATCTTGGATTTGTAAGAGCTAGTAGATTATTAAATACTTGTATTTGAGCAGTGAGTACGTTTTTCTGATTTTCAAAGAAAACAATTGGCTTCAAATGGGGGGCAGTTCCAAAAAGCTGTCCTGTTATCTTTTGTGAAGTTTTACAGGGTTTAATAAGATAAGGATGGCCTTGCCAGCAGAGCGCAACATAAGGCAGGCGACTTGCTTTAAAAATGTATATTGCTCTATTCACTTTTAAATGTCCTGTCCTAAAGCAGGAGGGAAGACTAGTCAGACGGGTTGTGCAGGCTGGGGGTTCATTTATACAGACATTATGAACTGGTTACGGCTAAATGACTCTGTCAGGCTGGATCTCTGGCAAAAGGGAAGTCCTGTTAGATGTTATGGTTATTGAATAACCATGAGGCTGCTTCCTTGGTGTGCTAGATTTTTGTAGATAATTTTGTTTTATGGCTTTCTAAAAGTGATTTATGAGCTTTATGTGCATACTACCAGTGAAATTCTTTTGATTTGTGTTAAGTGGCAAAGGGCACACCCTGCCTTAAAAACAGGACAAGGAAATTTTAACAAAAGACTTTGAAAAATTCCTGCTCTTAAAAAAGGTGCCAAAAGAACTTTAACCCTTTACTTCAGAACTTGAAAGAAAGCTGAAGCTGCGGTATTCGTAACTGAACGGGCAGTTGCTTCAGACAGGAAGCTGGAAAACAGTAAAAATAAAGCACAATGTGCTCAGGTTTGGAGGTCGGTGCTGCAGCAGGCGGAATTCAGTGGATGGAGAGAAACTTACAGCGGCTGCAAATATGGCTGGGCCCTCACTCGGCACTACATGGCTTCTTGCTTCTCTTTTCTTCCCTCGCATCTGAGATTTAAGGAGCAGATACGGACTGAGGTTCAGGGTGGCCTTACTCAGACATCCCATGCCAGGTTAACCACTTCGCACCCAAATTGACTGTTGAATTTTAATCTGAAAGGCAGCAATATCTGCTAATTGTAAAATTAATGTCCTTTCTAAAGCCTTTCTTGGAAGTAAGGCCCTTTAGAAAAACTTATGGTCTCAGAAGGCAGCGAAGTATCCACAGGAACTAAGTTTCTCCTCTTCTTAGTTTTACTTAACAACAAGTATTGAATATGAGAAGGTAGAATCATGTAAGGGTAAAAAGCTTGGCTCTCTGATGCAGATAATGCACAAGCAGGAGCATAGGAAGTGGTGCTGCAGCAGGAAAACGAACTGCCTGAAGGATATATGGATCCCAACATGTTATTCAAAAAGATTTTGAAGTGTGACACTGCGGATTCAGTGTGGCATTCTGTTTAAAGGTAGAGGATGTGTGGGCCCAGGTCAATTGAGGGATATTTTCTTTGTCTTTCTTCTTTTTTTTTATTTTTTCTTCCTCTTAATGGTTGTTTACAGGGGAGAACCTTGAGGGAAGACCGGATGGGTTAAGCTTTGGAGTGCCTTCAGCTGTAATCATTAGCAGTCAGTAAAGGCAGTAAAGAATGTTTATTTGCAGCTTCTAGCTTTGAGACTTTTGTACTTGTTCTTTTAGGAGTGCTGTAATCTTAATTATTCACTTGGATTAGGGGGCTTCTGATGTCCTGAGACGATACAAAGGATATTTTAATGATGATGGTACTGGGCTAGGGCTTGCTTCCCAGAAGGGTCATGATCTCAGAGTTGGAGAAAGTCACATTCAAAAAGTGTCTTAATTTTGCAATAAGTGGAATTTCATCACAGAGGTCTGGTACGTCTTTGGGAAGTTCTCTGATACTTTAGAGTCTGTATAAAAACTGGAATACCTAAGATAAAAGGGGAACTAATCTTCTATTCAATTCTCCTGTTCTGAAAGCAAACAGGCAAATGACACAGTGGAGTTCTGATAATGTGTCATAACAGCCTTTGACTAAAGCCTGCTTTTGCCGATGTATCCGAGATCAATCAATTCCATGTTGTAAACTGGGAATGCATTTTAGAAACAATTCTGAGGCCACATTTGGATTTCTAGTCATCCTTCATTTAAGTTTATTAGACTTTGAGGGACCCTCTACAGCTGCTGTTTTAATTCCAGTGTAAGCACGCACATGCAGAGCTCCCTAATGATTCAGTTAATGAGAACAGTCCTTGTAGCAAAGACGAAAATGACAAGGCAATGTATTAGGCAAGTATATTTTTTTCTTCCCATTCATATGTTTTAGCAGACACTGAACACTTTCAAGTACAAATGGATTCTTCATGACATTTCCAAGAGACATTCTAAAGACCCTTGTGTTGGTAGCATGCTCTTATTTGTTAATACGAGACTTCTCTACTGTGTGTGGCTGCTTAGATGTCTGCCTTCCCCTGTTTGGAAAGTTAGGATGCAAGACCTTAACTCCCAGGTGGGCTTGTGGTACTGATTTTGATGTAAAGCAGGTGTGGTTACAACACTTTATTAGGAGTATAGCTGGTACAAGCAATGGCTTATTTAGTGATGCTGGCATCCCCCAAGCAAACAGCAGGAATTGATGTGGTCTGAAGCTGTTTGACGCTTCAGCCTATTTTCAGCAAATCTAATGGCTTGGGCTGGAAGCCTGCGGCATCTGTTCCCATACAACAATGCAACTACACCAGGAAATCAAGCTGCTGGATATGAATTGTGGAAAAGACTGCTGTGCAGCTGCTTGATGTTGCGCACTGAATGAGGCATATGGGATGCATTCATGTAAATACTGAATGTACTGTAACAGGGAGTCTGTTTTGCCACTTTGGAGTTTTCGTCCTGAAATGCAGAATGCAAGAAAACACTAGGAAGTGGTGTGTCAATATTTTGCAATACAGAAATAGTATGAAATACTTGCAATTTGGGGGTGGGGGTGGGAAGGAAGGGATTTCCAGTCTTCTGTACAGCGAATGCGTAGTGTTTGCTCTGCTTTTGCAGCAGGTGGAACAGAACCAGTGAGGCGCAAACGATCCCCAACGTGCATGCAAACTCTGGATTTCTTCAGTGAAAGTTCAAAAGCCTAGGGTATCTTCCCATTTAACTCCTGCAATATGCATATTGAAAAGGATTTTACAAAATGAGTCATTCTTTTATAGTTGTGATTAATCTTTTCTCAGTACCCACAGAGGTCCTGTGAGTTCAGAAGTTGTCCTCCCTAAATAAAGGATTATGTTTTTCATAATATTGATAGTTCAGTTGCTTCCCAGAGAATATGAGATCTGAATTTTAGTGAAAGCAAAATAGTGGATAAAGATTGTGAATTTCCTTTCCAGGGATTATGTGAATGCCTTTAAAGAGATAATTGTCAGTCAGTATTCTTCTCTGTGCATTTCTTTTGCAGTGGAAAGACATGCCTGAGTTTCTGGTGAGAGGTATGTTAACTGTGGGTGTTTTAGGGACAAATAGTTTATTTTCCAGCTTTGGAAAGTTCTCTGATCTCATGATGAAAAACTATGAATGCAACACTTATTTGGTGGTTTATTTGGGATTCTCAGGAGAGACTCTCTCCATCCTCTGACTCTAGGGTGCTTGCCAAATTCTTCCTTTTTCCCAAAGCCTGTCTTGTTTTTAGGAGGAGCCGAAAAAGGTTTGTTTCACATACGACCTGTTTTTGAATTTGGAGGGAAATCCACCAGTGAACCACCTTCGTTGTGAGAAACTGACTTTCAACAACCCCACCAAGGAATTCAGACGCAAACTTATTAGGGCTGGAGGGGTAAGTGCCAGAGGAACTGGAGATCTGAAGACTTTCTGTTAAAATTTGTGTGATTTAGTTTTGTTCTGAGGTGTCTATTTCCTGCTCTAAGGAACCTGCTTTGGAACCTGCTTTGGCAGGGGGGTTGGACCCAATGATCTTTCGAGGTCCCTTCCAACTCCTACAGTTCTGTGATTCTTTTTACCTGCAGCCAAGTAAGCTATAGTTTTCGATCTTCACTTAAAGACCTCTACTGGTTTTTATTCCTGGCTATGGAGCAGCACTAGAAGCAGAATGAAGCCACTGCTTTTGTGATTGGTGGTACTTTATTTTCAATTTAAATATCACTTTTAACATCTAAGCAGTAAAGCCACTCTGGAAATGGAGATCTGTGGGTGTTGCATGGTGTCCATCAGGCAGTAAGTTATCGTTGACCTTCTTAGTGTCGTGATCTCTATCTGTAGAAAAGGGAGAGGCTTCCAGTGTATTCCTTACTAGTCTTTGCCACAGGAAAGATCAACAGATAGCATTTGTTGGTCAGTGAATGTCCTCTAAACCTGGGTTTGGCTGCTTGTGGCTTAGCTAATTAAAAAAGTAAGGAAAAGTACTATAGAACTTAGAGTAAAAATGGGTGTGGGAGGAAAAAGCTGTATTCTTGAAGCCATGACAAGGTTATGGGTTACTACACATAGTTGTTGGTTAAACTGTTACTTCTGGGAAATTAATATGCAGTGATAGACTAAAGAAATTATCCTTAAGTAACTACAAGACGTAGGTAAATTCGTCAAGGCCATGTAGTGCATAAAATTTTTTACCAGAAGTTGTCATGACTCTGAGACACCCCATATATAGTAATGCATGATTCTGTTTTCTTTAAGGACTTTATTCAAAATGGTCTTAACTGCTGGCAAAACTTTCTTCTGAAAAACATCTTTCTAACCTGAACAATTGAAAAAAAAAAAAGTGGGGAAGTTTGTCAATAATAAATCTCAAGTGTAGGAAGTATTCCAAGCAGATCTGTCCAGATCTTCCTCAGAGTGCCAGTGCTTTTCTGTATTTGGCACGAAGAAGATGGTGCTTATTTCACCCATAGGATGGCTAGAAAATCATTTTCACTTTAGGATTTTAATAGCTCATTATTGTGTTCTTTAAGTATTAGGTTGTTTCAATGGTGAATCACTTTTGGTGGAAGTTTTCCATAGGGTTACTGTGGCAGGATACACAGGAGGTGAGAAGGGGAAAGCTGTTTCATAGAGGTCAGCAATTCTTAAGATCTTGTCAAGGGAGGTACCAAGGTCTACTTTTTTTTTTTTTCTGAATGAGTGAAGTCTTGCTCATTCCTTCTGGATTTCCCTGGGTGCCTGTTTGCAAAGTAAGAACATTTGCATCAGAACACAGGTTTTTGTCCAGAGCTCTGTTGCCTGCTTTTACTCAGAATATTAGAAGTCCCTTTAGGAAAGGTACTGGATGCTGCATATTGCCTTTGAATTGTTGTGGTTTTCATGTTCAGTATTTCAGGAGTTGCCTTGAGACTGAGCATCTTAACTGGAATTGCCTAGACAATAACTTTTATGGCCTTTAAGGTGGGGAAAAAATAATCTAAAAGATGAATTGGTGTGTTAACTGGGCAAGTGACTTAGTGCAATCATGTGTTAATAGTATGCTCACCTTTTCTCATACATAGTTTTTTTCCCTCTCTGTTACTAGGTGATGGTAATGCCAGAAGGAGCAGAAACAGTTTCAAGGCCAAGTCCTGATTATCCTATGTTACCCACAATACCACTTTCTGCCTTCTCTGATCCTAAGAAGAACAAACCATCCCATGGGTCAAAGGTCAGTGAAACCTGATTTTTCATCATTTTGAGGTGAAGTCTCTTACAACTCTACAAATAAGAGCTCATTTTGGTTAGTTATAATTCTGAAAACTTTGTCCTTGTACTCTGTAGTTCAGTCTTCAGGAAGTCTACATTGGCCTCTTTTCCAGTGCTATTTTTTCCTAGTAAGAGTGTCCATTTCCTAGTATATACAAGGAGGTGGAGTCATCGGAGACAGAAATTGCCATCCTGTGTAAGCTTGAAATAAGAGTTGTCAGTGTAAGAATTTATTTTTTTCTTAATCTTATTTTATATCAGTAATGCAGTGAAGACGGCTTTGGAAATTTGTACGTAAGTATGCACTCACAGTTCCAAACCAGCTAATGTTCTGGAACTTAGAATGTTAACTGCATCAATAATTTACTTGCCCTCTAAATTTAGGAAGCCTTTTCATGATTTGGTAAGCTTATCTACAAAGACATTTTGAAAGAAAATTAAATGCCCAAGACTGGGAATTGCTGGTGAACCGTGTCTTCCTGCTGAACTGTAGTAGCAGATAAAGTTGTATCGAATCCTCTCTGATTGTTTTGACTTGTCCTTAATGCTGAAGATGAATCGTGTGGATCTTTCACTGTTACGTAAAGCTGTGCTCTAATTCCTGTGGGATTTCAGTCTCTTAGCAGCAAGGCTGAGTAGAGTCAGCACTTCCTCTGTCATTAGGACTACTTGGCATAGTGGTGGAAAAAGCATAAAATATGCTGCATTTGGTCAAGCTAGTGATTTCAAGATTTGATGTTTGCCTCAGCGGTATCTAGTTCTTGAGACTTCAGAAGAAGCTTAAGTTCTCTTTTTTACTTGTGTAATAAAGCTACTTTTCTGTAATTCTACATAGGAGAAGCAATCCATGGGCAATGCGCCTTGAAGCAGATTACATACTCTTTATCAGTCTGAACAGTCACAAATATTAACAGCAATCCATTTTATGGTATAATACAATTCCAATACCCATTTTCTTCAAGGCTCTAAACACTTTGGGCACTTCAGTTATGTCTTCTGATATTGACGTTATGAAATGGAATAAGGATGACTTAACTATTAGTGGCTGATTTAATTTTGGTCAGGAATTAAGCATTAAAAAACAGAAGACAAAAGAGGAATAAAGGGCTCTGACACAAGCTCAGATGAAAATTGCCGGTAGCTAAAGAGACAGTAAGTCACCTGCATCTCTTCCCCCAGATTGCCCTCAGAGGTTTGTGTGTGTTTGCATCTCAGCACATCCAGTTCATACTCCGGTGTCTGCTGTTTAGATCTCTGATTAAAGCTGATGAAATGCCTGCAAGTATCGGAGTCTCTGGCTGTCTTGCAGTTGTGGGGGAACTGAGTATTTTTAAGTTGCCGTGTGGTTGACATACTGAGTTTAAGGTTAGGCTGTGACCATAGCTTGCATTTGGTGTTGATGTGTTTAATGTAAAAAAGAAATCAAAGAAAGTTGTCTGTTTTTCCTCAAACTTGGTGTGAAGTATAACTTTGTATAAAACTACCTGAATGGGTTTCCTCTTATCTGGCTTCAGATATTAACTCTGCAGATTTAATCTGAATTAAATACGTAGCCTCCCTTTATAAGCCATGGGAAGGAACAGGTGTTTGTGAAATGTGTTTTGTCCTGTCCTAAGGTAGATGTTGAAGTGCATACTGTCAATTTCTGTCCGTCAACTGTAGGGAAATATAGATGTCTGCCTTGGAGGTAGATGAGTACATTTGGCAATGGTGGGTGTAAGTCTACAAGAAACAAGGTGCTTCAGTGTGATATGAGTGTGTTTTTTTAATTCTGTGCAGAATTTCAATTTCATACCTAGCTCGCGTGTTTCTAATACTTAGGATGCAAACAAGGAAAGTAGCAAGGCATCCAAGCCACACAAAGTAACCAAGGAGCACAGAGAGAGGCCAAGAAAAGACTCTGAGAGTAAAAACTCTTCCAAAGACCTTGAAAGAGAACAAAACAAGCCTTTGAAGGACTCCTCCAGAAAACCAACTGAGAACAAACTGCCTAAGGAGGAGAAGGCACCTCCAAAAGCTGCTTTCAAGGAACCAAAACTGGCCGTGAAGGAGACCAAACTGGAGAACACTTCTCCAAAGGGTGGGCCACAGCCGGAATTAAAGTCTTCCAGCAAGAGGCCCTCCAATGTGGAGTCACCAAAGCCTAGTGCCAAAAAACAAAAAAAGAGTAGCTCCAAAGGGGTAAAGAATATTCTGGGGACATCTCCCAGGACCTCGTCTTCCTCATATCCGGAGAAGAAACCAACCAAGGAGAAGATGAATGCCAAAGTGGAAAAGGTAAAATCTGAAAGTGAGGCCAAGGAGATCAAAAAGCCTGTGGAAATGGAGGAGTCAAATTCAGAAGATGAAACTTCTTTCAAGTCAGAGGTGAGTAGGGATTGGTCCTTTACCAGTTTTTTTAAATCACGATGCTTAAATCCCTGCATGAAAAGATGGTCAGAATTATTCCCTCAGACAAGACCAAGAATCAGATTGGCACACGCTTGTCTGGGCTGTATCTTAGACAAACTACTGTTTGAAAATCTGGTCAGTATTAATCACTGCAGCTACCTGGCTTACCCCCTGGTTCAGATACGTGGTGCTGTGCAGGTTTATCTGCAAGCATGGTTATCTAAACGTTGGAGTTTAAGGTTATGGTATCTCGTTCATTCCCTGCAAGGACATTGATAGAGCAAGAGTGTAGTAGGTATAGACAGACTTTCTACCTGCTTATGATAGTACAGTGTTTTTGAACCTGTTCTTAACTCAGAAATTGAGGGAATAACTTCAGGGATTTTTTTTCAGAACTAGTATGTAAACTGCCTGACATAGCCTGTGAGAAATGGTATTGGCTAAGGCTCAAAATACAACCACATGCTGTTAAATCTAAATAAATTGTGTTGTAAAACAAACCAAATTGTTATTCTACTACTATTTTTAAAAGCTGTCTAAATATTTTTTGCCTTTTTACAAGTAAGAACATTCCTCACCCTCTATCTTCTGAAAATTGTTTACCCAAAGAAGGAAAAAAAAAGGAGTTAAAAGGCACAACCCAACCCAAACTGACTACTTTCCTTGCATATTTTATTTACTCTAAAGAAGCTATATGTCTTCTAATAGGTTTCACAGGATAAGGTCACATGAGTTTTTGAACTGCTTGCTACTGACCACTTTTAGAAAGATTTGTTTTAGTAGAGTGAATTTCCTAGGGACAACTGGGATTATGGTTTAATCAGCACCACAGTACAGTAAGTATGATGTATTTATTTCAGAAAGGGCTTTTGCAGAAGATTCCCAATAGGAGAGTTTATTAGGGAGGTGCTAATTTAAGTTACTCTGCAAAGATTTTTCCAGATGGAGCATGAAGCTTGTGGATTGAAAAGAACTAGCTCTTCTCCACTTCAAACTTTGTACCTGAAGTGCATCAGCCCGTCATCTCTGTACACCTCACTACAGGCTTCTCTCCTCTACTGCTCTCTAAGGCCTGAATGTCTTGTAGCTCCTTATTTCTTAGGTGTCTGTCCCTTGGGACTTGCCAATGCAGCTGTAAGCTGATAGCGTTAAGGCTGTTTTGTGAAAGCACCAACTGGTTGTGGTTCCACAGTGTCTACTGCAGTCCTGTCTTGCCCCCACCAAGCTTTGTATGCTTCTATGTCCTCTCTTGCACCAGCTCTGGTGTCTGTTGGATGCCTTACAGAGCTATTTGAGTGCCTGCCCAGGAGGAGGATAGGAGTACTGAGTGCAACGGAGGGGGAACTGTGGCAGCTGCCTGTCAGCTCAGCTTAGGTTTCTGTGGAATTTGAAGCTTAGGGATATAACTGCATAATGTGTTGGCATCAGCAGAGAAGACTGAGTTCCTTTTCCATCCTGGGGGGGTCTTTTTGCTCCCAACACTGCCGTTTGCTACTCCATCGTTTGTACCGGTACAGCTGTTTGTAGCTCTGTGTGGTAAGCCACATCACTAAAGTGAATGAGCAGCTGGAGGTGGACCGGGGCCCGGAAACTCTTAAATCAGCTTTGCTGCTGAAGCCAACGTATTGTGCAACATGCTCTGAGGCTGCAGCCCCATAATTGCTTTGAGTTGACATCTTTGCAGGCTGCTGTTGAAAGGAACGATCTTGCTCTCATTTGTGCTGCTGGCGTGAGAGCTCCTGTGACTTTGCAATGGGCTGGAGGAGTTCCTCCTTCCATTTCAGCTTCTGCTGAAAGTTAGTTGTTCCTTTTTGTGTAGTCTTTTTTTCCATCAAGACCAGTTCCCTGATCTGGCCTCATGCTTGACTGCCTAAATGCTAGTGCTGACAAAAGGGAGAGGCTGAGATGTGAGGGCAGGATCGCTTTTTTCCTTTGTTAGTGTACGCTTTTGTCATATCACAGTGACAGTAACGGCAGCCCAAGCATGCGGAGCGCGTCTAGCGGGATGTCTGCTAGCTGCTTGAAATAGCCAATACAGTCAATGGCAAAAGGAGGAGGGGGGACGGACTTTACAACTTCTGGCTTCTGCTTCTCAAGCCCCATTAAGTCTTTTTAGGGGAACACCTGCTAGATTATCCGGAATGAAGGATGATAAGATGGAAGCTGAGAAAGAAATGGGAGCTGTGCTCTCTCATCTTGAAAACATTGCTGTAATTTTGTTAGACAAACACATATGCTGCAGAATGCAGTACATGGATATTGGCATTGCTAAATTATTCTGCTTTGCTACTGAATAATTTACAAGGGTAATAATACCTATTTTTGATGTCTTGCATCCACCCCTTTTCCTTTTGTAGGAGTTGAATAAATGCAACTCTAATCTTTAGCGATAAACTATAGGGAAGGGAGACAGTATTGGAATGAAAATCCTGCAGCTTTCGCCAGTTAATGCCCAAAGCTGCAGACACGCCTCTTTACCTGTTGACAGTATTGTTCTTGCAGTATTAACATCTTCTGTAACAAAGCTCATTGATCAGTGGCAATGTGAGGTGTTTTTCCTAGCATCAGGATTTGATAGCGGAAGTAGTAGGTGAATTCTCAGGAGTGGAATTGAAATGTTACATTTACAGGGAATTACTTAGAAACAAGCAAACAAAACTGTGCTATTACAGTACATCAAGAAGCTTTAAACTAGATTCCACCGAGAGAGTAAAAACGTTGTAGGTTATAACAGTCGCTCCTGCTGTCAGGGAGGAAATAGGTGATTTGCTTTCACTGCCACCTCGTGGTCCTATGCGCTAAAGCACACTAAGGCCGTGCAACAGCTGATCCTTGTGCTCAAAAACTTATGGAGCACTAAAACTTGGCTTCTGGATGCTATTAGGAGCAGTAGTTTGTAATGTTTTTTTTTACTCACACGTTTATTGCACCCTACTGCCAGTGGAGCTGGTTTCACAAGAGTTTAGCTGTTTTTTGTTAGATTTTCAGAAGGAAGTGGAAGCAATCCAGTGGATCACTAACATCAGAGTAGAAATAACTGTTTTGAGGGCATACTCGTAAGTTGGGATATCTTTAAATTTTGGAGTTAAATGAGTTCATTAGGATACGTATCTTTTCCACATCTAATGACGAGTACGAGGTGATCAGAGAATGTCGGTGGGTTAAAATACATACAGGTCTGAAAAAAAAATTAACATTTTTAAAAAGAAAGCATTGACAATTGTGCTGGGTTGCATGTCAGACATCTTTTACATTTCACAGTAAGGTGTTTTTTTCACTTTGGCATTTTTCAGGTGCTATTTTTCATCACTGAGATTATTTGAAACTACTAGCATGAAGGATTTTGTTGGGAGCTTTTGCTGCTGCTGCCCAAGTGTGCTGGGCTACAGTGCACTGAAGTTTTCACAAATGTTTTTATTTGCCTTGCCTTTGTGTATTTTCGGTGACTGTTGAGAATTGCATTCAGTGATGTATGGTATTTTATGCTTCTCAATTGCTTCTGTCTCACTGTGCTTTGTGCTCTGTGCTGATTCTCCAGATTAGAAGGGTTAAGATTTTTTTTTTTTCCCTTTTATGGGGGGTTAAGTCTGTCCAGTCCAGCCCTTCCAACTCCAGCTCCAGCTCCGACTCCAGCTCTGACTCTGATTTCGAGCCATCTCAGAACCACAGTCAAGGTGTGTTGCAAGAAATAAAATTTGTTAAAGTCTTCCTTGCATAATATTTAAAGGCTCATGAGAATTATATCTGTTTCCCCAGTGCCATATACAAGGCTAATACACTTCCTTTTGTGGAACTGTGTTGAAGCTGTGATGTTTCAGCAAGAAAAGGCAATAATGTCATAGTGTAGTTATGAACAAGCACATTTCTTGTTTGGGCAGTTAATTTATGAGTAGGGTATCTCTCTGGATTTGGCTTTCTCCCTGATAACTTTGGTTTCTGTCTCAGTTTATAAATGTGTGTGTTGCTGCTTGATCTATAGCATCAGAATTTCACCTCCGATGCCATGTATGTTTTACCAAAAGTTAGAAATATGGCATTCATAATTTGGCTAGTGCATAACAGGTTGTCTTTTTCTGATTTCTCCACTGATAATCCAAAGAGAGATACTGTGGCAATAATAAGTGTTCTAATCCTAACAAATGCAATATTACTACAGATAGTCTTTTAAGTGACATTTAAAATAATCCCCCAACGCATGAAGAACGTGTCCTTTTGTTTTCATTGCAGAAGAGAGTGGGAGGGTTATGGTGGGATAGAGTGCTTTACAGAAATCTGGATGATTGTCAATTCTGCTTGAGTTTTGAGATTAGAATGTGTTGTTTTGGCAACTTCTCTGTGTAAAATGAAAATACCAGGGTATTCTTTCCAAGAAATCTTGATTGATCTTAATGATAACTAATCCAATTTAGATCAGGGAGTTTAGATGGAGTTCTGCTGTGTGTCCTAGACCAGTGCTGACCTGCTTTCTCCCCTCTGATCCTAGGCCCACTGCGCTCTATGGTGGAAGATCTGCAGTCGGAGGAGTCAGATGATGACGACAGCTCCTCCGGAGAAGAGGCAACAGTCAAAGCAAACCCAGTCAGCCGGGATTCCAGGTGGTACCAAATCACGAAGAAAGATGTTTGCTGTCTCTTTGCCCTCCATGTTTGGTATTTTTGCATGCCCTCTGTTTGGAGGAATCAAAGTGACAGGGCTGTGCTTGAGAGGAAGGCGGGAGAGAAGAAGCGAATGAAAGCAGCAGGGTGAGAACAGAATTGGATAAGGAGAGATCACTGAAGCTGAAAGAGAGGGACCTACTGGGAAGTGGTGTGTGTTGAGCTTGCAGGTGTTGGTGACTGAACCCCTTAAAATAATCACATAATTGTCATCTTCAGTCTCTGGTGAGCTGAACAGTGTGTGACAGCTTTGATCTGCAGAGACTAGAGGAGTGTTGTGGAGGCTGTCGGCATGTATGCTCTTCTTGCTGCGTCTTCACTGATAGCGCATGCAGGCAGTTGATTACTAACTCCTATGGGACTTGGTTAACAGCTGTTTCCTGCTTTAGTCAATTGAAATAGTTGAATTTCATCCTTCTCCCCTCAGGAAACGCTGATGCAGCCAAAATCTGGAGTCTTAGACTGAATATTTGAAACCAAATGCTTGGCCTACATAGCAGCCGCAAATTTTAAGTAGTGCTTGTGTTCACCAAAAAATCTGTTGCACTCTGTCTTTATCAGCTAAACAGGAACTGAGAGATTTTAAAGAGTAGGGTTTTTTTTTAACCTTTAAGGGGATAGGTAATAAATATTTTTTCAAACTCATCAAAAGTAGGATACCTTCATCTGTATAGCATGAGAATAAAGAGCAAATCTAGATGATCTACGTAATGCTCTAGGTGATCCTACTCGGCAGAGGGGTTGGACTAGATGATCTTGAGAGGTCCCTTCCAACCTCAGCGATTCTGTGATTCTGTGAAATCCCAAGCATCATGACATAGCAGAAACACTAAATAGATGCATTTTTTATTGCTTGGGTTCTCCGTGGAGATGTTAAGAAGCTTCTCTTGATTTCTTGAGCAAATACTCTGTTTTGAATGAATTCCCCCAAAAAGCAGTTGCCATTTGCAAAATCAAGTGATACATGGTTATTCAAAGGGAACGTGAGTATGGGAGAGCTGAACTGCTAGCTGTAACATGTAAACTAAAGCTGTCTCTTGCCTGCTGAGGAAATGGAAGATGGTAAAGGTGATGTCAGGTGTGGAAAAAGGACATTCTTGGGGAATTACAGATTGACTTTGTCTCAGACAATTTGGTAGTCTGTAATAAAAAACAGAAAGAGCAGGCATCGTTGCTGTTTCACTTAGCTGTCAACTGAACCACACACAGATACGTTTCCCATTGCCTGTTGACGCTAATTCTGTGCTCCTCGTTTTTCAGACTGAGCCTTAGTGACAGCGACAGTGATAACAGTGCGGACTCCTGCCTGCCAAGTCGAGAGCCGCCTCCTAGTCAGAAACTGCCCACAGCAAATAATAAGGTATTGCGTCCTATGTGCCCATCCTATTGCTTTCCACCAGTGCTGGTTCCTGCATTGTGTTCAATCCATGATGCTAGTTCTGGCTTGCATTGATGCTTCCCTATTTCACTTTTTTCATCAGAGAGGTAATTTCTCCTGATTCAGTGCCGTGCATCCAAACCATTAAGCCATCGTTTTGTCTGAACTACTTTTGATCCCTGATGTTGATTTTGTTTTACCCTCAGGCACCTGGAAGAAAAAGCCCAGAGACTTGTAACAAGCCAGAAAAGATCCTGAAGAAGGGAACGTACGACAAGGTATGTTTGAGAATTTGCATATCATGGAACTGTTGGATGCTCTCTAACATTTCTGTGTAGAAAATAATTTGAGCCAGCCTAGTATGTTCAGATTATTCTGCCTTGGCAGGTTAATGGCTTGAGTATAATGAAAAACAGATGCTGAAAGGATAGACTTTGGAGAGTAATGCTAAAGAAATTGTGTATATTAGATAGACCCCCAGGTCTTTTCCATGTGCAAAACATTAAAATTGTTTTATGCTTGCCCTTTGTCTGAACCATTGTTGTGGCCACTGCTGCAGTGGTGAGTGCTTCTTCATTAAAAGACAGTTTTCATCTGTCTTTGATCTAACAAATTAAGGATTTTTTTTCGAGGCTCTACTTTGCTTTTATAGTTGAAACCTTTGTTCAGTGAAGCTCCCTTCTTTTCTTGCCTCCAGGGAGAGTCAAGCAGTGTATGTTCTCCTAAAGAATGGCTGACTTGCAAGCAAATAGTCAAATCCCAAGTTGTCCGGGAAGTTCTCCCCTCTGCGATTTTTCTCATAAATCAATTAAGTAGGATTAAATACTCAAATACTTCTTTCTAATCACAGAATCAATCTGTAGCTGTCATACTTTCCTGTTGAAAACACATTTTCAACAGGATAACAGTTAATTGCTTAATGTTAGGTTTGTGTGATCTTGGAGATATTGCATCTGAGTTTCCTGCTGGCTACAAAATTTTCTGCCACTGAATACTGTTAAACGTAGCTGAGAGGGCTTATCTGAGGAAAGGTTTGTAGGAAATGGTATCTTTTATTAGACTTCTTAATACAGACAGAATGGGACACCCGTGAGAGCCATTGAAGAGAGAGAGAATGCCTGAAATTATCACAAGCTTTTACAACTGTCAGTGTTTTTATAAAAGATACTAGCTTTTCTAGAATGTATAGCATTCAACACTGGGTGCTTGGGGAAAAACACTTTTTTCTGTGTAGATGTGCTAAGGAGGAGTGTATTTCACATTTTTTTTTGCCTTGGTACAATTACATAAATGAGTTCAGCTTTGCTGATACAAACACGAACAACTCTGGGACAGCTTTAGAGATTGAGTCTATCTCCTGTGAGCAATAGTGTGCCAGGAACTTGCCTTGTTGGCTGCTTAAATTAAAAAACAAAACCAATGACACAAAAACAACCAAATAACCCCATGGATATGAACAATTAAAATCATACTGAGCTTGTAAACAATCCTGCTTTTCCCATTGTGGTTTGTGTAAAACTAACTTGGAACAGAGTGCAGTAAAAGATTTTCTTCTTACTTAAACACAAATAGGTGCTCAGATTGCTAGGGTGTTGATCACGGGGCATTGGTGCAGATGTCTTCAGGTAATGGGTAGTTATTAGTACAACCTGCTGATGAAGAACTTGCTCAGAAGTTGGCGTTGTTGAAGGATTTCACCTTGTTGAGGTCCTCTAAGCTCAAAGTTTTTGGCAGTGTCTTAAAGCTGGTTACAGGTGAGCTCAAAGGGTCTGATCATGTCTTAAAGCTTATTTATTGGTGTCATTTAATAGCCTAGTTGTTGGTATTCAGACCATCTGTATTTCCATGAAGTGTATAGTCTCCCAGTACTTGATAGAGGAAGCAGTAAAAAAAAAAGGGGGGGGGTAAAATTGAGAATAAGAACGTGTGTGAAAGGGCCTTGAGTTCCTCTGATCCTTGCTAGGAAAATCACTTTGGCAGCCATACAAACATGCCATGTATGTCACTGTTTCTGTTCATGCCTCCCTTACAGGCCTACACTGACGAATTAGTGGAGCTTCACAGACGACTAATGGCACTACGAGAGCGCAATGTGCTACAGCAGGTAGAGATCATTTGTCAGCTTTCTGGCAGGCCACTGTACTCTGGTAAACTTGGTGTCCAAGGGTCTCAGACAGAACCCTGTGACCTTTCACTTGCCTCTCCTTCATGAGAGGGTCTGGTTTGCTTTGAAAGCAGATACATATAAAAAAATCAGGTGTGCATACAATGCTTTTGTTGGAAAATAAGTTTTTTGTTGGTACAGAAGTGTCCATCTTTTCCTCTTGTTATCCTGCTAGCTGTCCCAAAGCTGGGCAATCTCAGTGTAATTGAAAAGGAAGCATGTGCCCAGGTCACCTTCCAGACTGAGCTAGTCAGGTCTGCAGGAGGAGCTGGTTTGCTTTTCTGAGAGATTTTCTTCTTGTGAGAGACACGTATCCCTTTAGAAAAGCCTCAGGGACAAGAGAAGGACTGGATGGGTTGCTTTGTATCTGCTGGCCCTTCCAGTGTACTTAATCTTGATGGGCTCTCTCTATATGTCGTTGCTTATCTCCTTTCTCTACAGATTGTAAATCTCATTGAGGAAACTGGCCATTTTAATGTTACCAACACAACCTTTGACTTTGATCTCTTCTCCTTGGATGAGACAACCGTCCGTAAGCTGCAGAGCTACTTGGAAGCAGTAGCAACATGACGCTTGGCCTTAGAAGCAGGCTGCTTTTGAAACCAGAAATCCCATTTATTGGTACCAGGAAACGAACCCATGGAACTAGGCCTTCTTATTCTCTCGATTCACCCGAAGCACTGCCTTAGAGAACAGCCATGCTCTATGAATGCACAGCCAGCTGCACTTACTTGTAGGCTTCAAACAAGCACCCATATTGCTGAGTCTGTCCTCCCTAGCTTCATAAGTCCACTTGGGCACAGGTCCTGAGTAGAACAAAAGACGTGCTGCACCTAGCTGCAGTGTGACACTTCTGGTTTTACTTCAAGAAACTGTGTTTTAAGAACAGATTTTCAGGCATCTCAGAGAGCTTAAGAAGTGTGGACGATATTTTCTTCATTAAATCTTGGGACCAGCCTGCTTGTGGAGCTCTAGCAAGTCCGATTTCCTCCAGCTCTGTGATAAAGCATTTGTGATGTGTAAACAGGATTGGCTTTTACAAAGCTAGCCAAGAGGCTGATGGTGGAGGAGGCTTCCCAGGGGTCTTGTTGGTCTGTTGTGGGGGAAAGTGGACAGATTCCAGGTTTGATCACTTGCAAGTGCTGCCGCAGTTTGGTACAGAGCACTGCTGTAATTTGGCTCCCAACTCCTTGCAGGGCATTGTTCCACACGCAGGACCTTACTCTGTTTCAGCTTCCTGGAGAGACAGTTAGTGCTCTTTGAAGAAGCCTCTCGAATCTGCTGTCTCCCGCTGGGGTTTTGAGACATCTTGTTTGTTTATCTGAGCTCCTAAACAAAGTCTCACTCCTTTCAGTCTGCTTTAACTGTAATAGGACTACAAAACTGTAAGCTGTATATTTTATATATATATTATATATATGTATGTACTGTATGTATAAGAAGGGCCTAGTTGGGTCTTACGATTTTAAGGGTGTGTTTTTCTGTTATGTTTTTTAATGGCTATGGCAGGGGAAGGGCGCTTAATAAGATTTGACTTGTTTGTTAAAATGCCTCTTGTGGACAATTTTTAGTGTATGAAAGCTGAACAGCAATCTTCAAAGCATTTTGTGCTCTAGAAGGGACTCACCTGTTGTCATTTTCATTTGTCAGTGTTTAATAACTTTGCCAAAATATGTGATTGGTTTTGTTCTATGTTCTCAAAGAGGAATCTCCTACAGTGGCCCCTATAGTAGTGGCTGTACTTTGGGAAAACCAAAACAAGGGAGATTTATTTTGGGACACATCTGGAAAACACTGATGTATATCAACCAAGTGAGATAGGGTTTGTTTCCTCCTCCCTCTCCCCCCACTTCACACCTGCTTAAGAAATGGCAGGGAACAGTAAACACTAATCCAGAATCTTTCATCTATTTCTGGTTAAACTAGCATGGACTTCAGGTGTTGCCTGTGTGCTGGCTGGGTGTGGGGAAAGTCCTGTAGCTCTTATCAAAACTATATTACACTCCTGTTCCCTAAATCTAGTATTTTTTATTTTTGAATAATTGCTTCTTTTTTCCAATCAGTGTGTAAGCTTTTGGCAAATGTTAAGTGGCTGCTGGCAGTGAGGAGGAGAGCAGCAGTTCTGAGGAGCCCTGTGCTCATGAACTTATCTCCTGTGTCTGTAAAAGCCCCGTGTGGGAACTGGGGAGTTGTATTGTTCCTGGGTTTGCTGTCCCTTCTCCATCATGAAATTGCAATGCCTTGTTTTGGGTTACCCCTTTCTTTATCATGGAAATGTTGCAACTAATCAACTTAAGTGGCAATATGATGATAAGCTTGTTTGAGTTGGGTCATGTTGACCCGATTCCCATTAATTTTGTCTTTGTACCATCTTTCATGTGTCTCCTGTGTGTATATACATATATATGTATATATATGTGTGTGTGTATGTGTGTATATATATATATATATATATATATATATATATATATATATATATAAAATCAAGCTCATGCCAGGTGTGTACCCTGTCACAACAGTGATCTCAGCTGTTTTTTTCCTGATGAACAATGCCAAGCCTGGATAGAAACCCTGTGTTCAAATGTACATTGAAAAGGTGGAGGATGGCAGAAAGAGGAGGAGCTGCCATGGCCTTAGTTGGCAGTGAGTGCCACGCACTGGAGGACAGCAGCCGCTGTCCACAAGCGTTCACGGATTTGCCTGTTTGCGGTGCCACACACTGTGGGTATGCGTGAACTGCTCATGGTCCTTGCTGGGTCTGTGGCACAGAGGAAGCAAGACTTGCTTGGCCGCTACAGCCCCACACTGGGCTCCCTGGGCATGTGGAAAAGCCCCTGGCACGTGGTGCCTCCTGCCGCCAAGGGGCAGGGTTGGTGACACTCCCTTGTCCCCGAAGCTGCAGAACAGTGCTGGTGGCTAGCCCAAGCCTGAGATCTCCGTAGGTCTTTGCTCCTCTCTCCACTGGGGTAATTAACCCACAGCTGTTGCATCCATGTTGCCCATCCTGGCAGCAAACTCCTGGGACTATCAGTAGCTTCCCATAAGGGACTGGAAGTGCCACCACCCTTCTGCCCCTTTTGCATGTAAAGGTCTGAGACGTCACTGCTGCCAGCTAGTCCAAGAACACATGTGGAAAGGTGTTCCTGAACCTGGCTGGAAGTGCATGGGGCTCCTGCCCAAGGCTGCGGCATCGTCCTGTCTTGGAACCGACTTTATTCGTGAAGTCTAACAAGCATTGATGGGAATTTTGTTTTTATAAGAAATATTTTACATATGGATTTTTTTAGACTGTTTATAATCTCCTTGAAAACCCGAAATAGGATTGTTCCCCCAGCAATAGTTCTCCATTGTGTGCACATGCTGATTTGTTACTAAAACGTTTCTTGCAAGTACTTAGTTGTTCTACAGAGTTGTTGTTTTCTGGGGTATGTGGTAGCATTGGGGACCACAGGAGGAATGACTGCAAACCAAGATTTGTCAATTTGGGCCTCATCTTGTGTCCCCTTCTAGTTACATATGAACGAGTTCCCTGTGTAGATTCTCTATAGGCTGGCTGAATGCTGTTCTGAACATGCCGTGTACAGATATTTGTGGATAAAGTGTTTGTTCATGTGTCACTCTTGAGAGCATGGATGGATTATTGTACAATAGGAAGGAGGGGGCAGTGCTGCTGTCAGCATTGCTTCATGTCTTCGAGGATGTGTAGTAGCTTGCATTATTTAAAAAAGGAAAAAAAAAATCCAAAATTTACTTCTAGCCATAATGGTTTTTCCAAGGAAAATGGGCAGAACTCTGTTACTTTTCTGTGTCCTTCATCTTGTTACTGAAGGCATGAACAAGTGCTGACCAGTCTGAAGGCTTTCAGAGTTGTTAAGAGTTGCTTTGCATTGAATTGTGTTGGAGGTAAGATCAGGACACAGCTTTTCCTTTGTCCTTGGCCTTTGTATTAAAGGGCAAAAGAGGGGTCAGAAGTGTTTTCCTGTTGTCTTGGTCTGGTATGTATTAAGCCTTGAGGCTTTGATTACTGACATTTACTATTAAGATTAAAAAAAAAAAAAAAAGGAAAAAAAAAGGATAGTAAGGCTGGCTGGCTCCCAGAAAGCCAGCTAAGGAATATTGGGTATGTTGGTGATGAGACTGGCTATGCTGTGGTCAGGCTGAATATATGGAAGTGCAATGATTTTTGCCACCAGTTCTTATATTGCTGTGTGTGGTGGAAGCATCAGAACTAGCAAAGAAATTGATGCAACAATCCAGAAACAAGTTTTTGTCAGATCTTGAGTGTATTGATGGTGAGAGGTTTAAACGTCCCCTCTGGAGCTTGCCCCATCCCATTCCCTGTGAGCAGAGACCCAAGTCACTCTGGTTCTGCAAGCCCCAGCTGTCACATTCTCAAATGCACTAGAGTGTAGTCAGTGTACTTGGAGCGTCTCTGCACTAGCCCAGCTGCCTGCCACATGCTGCTTGGCATGCTGATGCTAGAGACAGCCATTGTACACCTGGTGTGAGTATTACTTCTAAAAAGATGAAAAACAATTGGTGTTGCTTTCATGGGGGCGTGAAATAGCTATCAAAAACTGAAGAGATGAGTTTGCACTCCTAAAGAAAATGTAAGTACTTCAACTTCTAGATAATTTTTAATTGTATTTCTGCCTAGAATCAAGGTATTAAATACCTTGCCACTTGAGGATTTTAAAAGTTGTGTTGGGAAATGAATTCTTCACTCGGCTGTAAGAAATTCAGCTGGCCCAAGACTAACTTCAAAATTAAAAAAAAAAATCATGTTTGTAATACATTACAGGATTGTTTGTCCTGAATTTTAAAACTTTTTGTTAAATTTGTGGAACTATGGAGGAATTTTCTAGAAAAAGTGAAATAAAGTAAGATGGAAAAGTAAAACCTCGTTTTTTTTGTTTTGTTTTGTTCATTGTTTGCTTCTCTGTGGACAGAAGGCTTCCCCCCAGTACCTTGTTACTGAAATGTTTTCTGTCAAAACAGCAGCTGTTCTTGTTGGGGGTGAAGGCAGCAGTGCAGGTGTGGGGCCCTGCTGGGCACAAAGGAGGGCTGTGTAGGGCAGAGGAGCTGCTGCAGGGCAGCAGGACCATGCCCCTTCTGTGTGCAGGGGGCAGCTGTACAGCTTGATGTCATGCCCCCACCTGGTGGCAGCCAGAGGGCTCTGGTGCCTGCAGTCTGTCACAAACATCTCAGAGGCAGAGTTCCAGCTCGGGCCTTCCTTTGCTGCAGGCTGTGACAAATTCCTGTGCTGTAAACTCTATTTTGTTGCTCTCCTCTCTCTCCTGCTGAGAGCAGTGTCTTTGAGCTCAATATTTACTGAGAAGGGTTCTTACAAAGCCAGGTGGTTGAAGGGAGAGTTGCCTTTTGCTACTCACCACCCTGACACTACAGACCTTGATCTCAACAACTTGGACACTGAGCATTGTTTTGCAAAAACCAGTGAAACATTGAGACACAAACTGCAGAGCTTGTTTATTAGGCATTTCTCTGAAAGTCAAGACATTGCAGACTTGCATAGCTGAGAATACAGTTGCACAAGAGGGACTGTAGGGCAAATTGTGCATTGCCCATACCTCCATGCAAGTGCACAAGTGGTATTACACTGAACTGCTTACTGGAGCAGTGAGTCCAGCTCAAACTGTGAAAAAATGGCCCTGCCCTGCAGTCTGTTACTGCCCCCACAGCAAGGTTTAGATACTGGTGCTGCAGGTACAGAGCCTTGTACGTCACTTGAGCTATTTGCATTATTTAATGGTGTAGTTGCTTCTCCCCTGCATGCCCCTTCCACTGAAAGCACCTGACGTATCTGGATGCTCATCCTTTGTCCATGGAAACAATATCCAGAACCAGAGTACAACTGTTCCACTTGCAATGATGTCTAGTTTGAAATAAGCAATTTTACAAGCTATCCTCCATTTGCTAAAGTGATTAAAATCCCTCCATGCCGTGGGCAGACAGCAATACTTTGCAGAACCACCGATGGCCTTCAGGAGCTATTGTTGATGTACTTCTGCACAGCTTTGATGGAGGCTTCTAGTGACCTCGCTGTGGTGGGCCTTTACTGTGGCTGGAATGGTAGATTGGTCTGGAGGACTGATCAGCCCTCTAGCAATTCAGCGCCCTCTGCAGGCTCCATTCCACACGTGCACATATCCTGCTTCTGCAACCCAGCCCCACAGCTCTGGAGTTCCACCTGTTTCAGGATGCTCTAAACGACATTTCTATGACCGTAAGCATACAGATAGGTTACACACACATACACAGCTTTTCAAATAATCCCTTTCAGGAATGCTGTCAGAACACAGTCCATGTATACTACTCTAGCACTATTATGGCTTCTTAATAACTCAAGACACAAACATTCAAAATATTGCACAGACAAACCCAGTAAACCTCAGGTTTCACATACAGACTTAGCCAGGGTGTGTAGCATTTGCCTTGTTTGACAGAAGATAGTTTGTTGGTAAAGAGATTTAAAATTCAGATGTCACCAGCATGCAATTAAACATGCATCAAAGGAAAAAAGAAGTATACCACTATAAAAAGAATCTGCCTTCCCCATGTAGCAGGAAAGATGCAGTTCCTGATTATTTTACATTCAGCTCAGGAAACGAAAACTTTGGTTAAGACAACACACTATGAACTTATAAGGTAAATGCACTGCCCTTATAAAAAAGGAAAAGACAAATGCAAAGCAGAGGTATTCAGGAATATCTCAGCATTTGAATATACACGTAGGAAACCAGGCACAATCATACTTACTGCAGTACGAAGGCCAAAAAAATGTACAGCTAAGCAATTCAGGGATTCTGCATGATAGCCAAGCCTCATTTATTTCAACAGAACCCACTGACTCCTTCAAGGGAAGCCCAGGCTACAGCACACTCGCACAACAGGGAAGTTTCTGCCACGTTACCGCTTAAGAGCGTTCTCTGTTGTGGTCAACGTATCCGTATAGAACTGATCGATTTGGTCTTTATACTTCTGTGCCACCACTGGTCTCTTCAGTTTCATTGTTGGGCCTGTGGAAAAAAACACAACCTGGGGCTGTAATGGTGGCAGCGCTACAGCAGGCGTCATTTTGAGGCATAAATCAATATTAGATTGAAGCAAGCCTGGAGGAGGATTCAGAGCATGTGAACACATTGACTTCTAAATTGCTCTTTGTGATTAACAACATCTCCCTTCCCCCATGAACAGAAACAGCACAACCACCCTGCAACTGGCAGCACAATCCCAAGAGTAAGGACTGCTGAGCTCAGTACCACCAGGCAGGGTCAGGAAGTCCCGAATAACCCATCCCACCTTCCCCTGCACTGCGACATGCTCCAGCCCCAGCAAGCAAGGGCTGGGGGTTCACAGGGTAAGCCCCAGTGCCCCACGCACAACTCACCAAGCTCTCCACCAAAGAGAGAGAAGTCCTTCTCCAGAATGACCCACTTCTGGACTTTCTGAGCATTTGAGACAGCTTTCTCATTGACTGCTGAAATTCCCTTCTGGATAGCTGCATAGATAGCCTTGTCTTTGCTGCTTATGATTTCAGAGACTTTTGTAGCCTTGCTGCCCAGTTTCTGGCAGTATTCAATAGCTTCTGGAGTGAGGTCATCTCCTGGCTCCCCACTTTCTACATCTATGTTGCACTGCAAGAAAAGTCACTTTATATATTAAATATACATACATATATATATATATATATATATATATGTGTGTGTGTGTGTGTGTGTGTGTAAGGGAAACACTTGATTCCCTTCTTTGCAGTAATAACCCTTATGGCCATAGGAAGCTGCTGTGTCACCTTCCCCACCCACACCCAGTATCAGTTGTCCAATTAGATCATCCACATCTTATATGCTTTATGCAAACCACTGCTTCAAATGAAAACTTAAGGCAAAGTACAGATGAAACACCTCCAGATTTCCACATACTCAATAGCCACATCAATACCAAGGTGCAAGCAGGGTACAGAACTCATCATCCAAATTCTTCCTGTGCTCTCCCAAATTAGGAGAGAATATAGCAAGATCCTGCCTCTGAGGCCAGAGCTTTACTTCTCTACACTCCACAGCAGCACCACTGGCAGCTGGAAGACAGAGGCAGCACCTGAGCAGCACCAGCTCCAGAGACTGGCACAGCATCTCTTGCACAAGGGCAATGAGGGTGGCCATCAGAGTCTCACTAATGAGTAATTACCACTGGCCTGAGAAGCCACTGGCCTGCAGGGGCTTTCTGGTCGTAGGCAGAAGAGTCAGTAAAGGCCACCATGTGCCACTGTGGAGTTTAAAGCCAGCATCTTAAAAAGAAGTCATGGACATCTCATTACTGTCCAGACATCTCTGGGAGATACTGAAATATGGGTAAGAAAAGCAGAAGGTTTCTTTTTTCAGTTTGACTTCTGTGTCTTTTAGAACCATTTCTTTCTGCTTTCTGTCCGATATCATACAGAGATAAGCAGTTGCTCCAAACAGCAGAACCTTACTGTCTGATCAGATGGCAAGTGCTCATTTTTTTGTACAGTTACAAGTGGTGTTTGCAGTTCAGCTACAAGTCATGCTGCAAGATGACTCTAGGCTGCAGCAGTCATCATAGAACACATAACAATCATCTTCCTCATGGTACTAGATGCACGCAAAATAGTCTGTATGTCTTTTCAGCCCCATCCCTGGTAGATGCCCACCCTTTTGTCCATTAAATAGGCAGAATAAAACCCACCTTTAGTGTTAGAAGCATAGCAAGGAATTTTGCTTTGTCTCCAACCAACATTGCATTGCTAATGATGGGAACGGCCTCTTTTACAGCATCCTCAATTGGAACGGGAGGAATGTTCTCACCTCCTGCTGTGATGATGAGCTCTGGAAAAGAGTCAAATCTTGATTAATGCTTACAGCTCCCCCCTTCCTTCCTTCACAATCTGAAATGATTTTATAGCACCTTTGTAGCTATATGGATAAAATAATGAGTCTGTATCCCAATATCCAGGGAAGAAAGCAAACCAGAAAGACTCCAGCCAGGTGAGGAGAGATGAAGCTAAGGTGTGCAAGCACACAGCATTGCAGAAGTTGCCTTAATGCTCTGCAGATGTTTGCAGCTGAAGACTGTGGGGTTTGGAGTATGAGCACCTCAGCACCATACCACAGCCACCTTAGGCTCTAGGGAATTCAAGTTGTTAACCAAGTTGTTCAGAAATTTGAGTTAAAAATTTGCTGAGGCAAAGCAGAGTTTTTAAAGCTATACACAGCATATTATGGAACAGAGATGAGTTTCCCTTTCTGGGCTGTCTCTTACAGATTTCTTAAAGCAGCCCCTTTGCATGACCATTTATCTCTTTTTAATGATTGGAGTCTTGCATGAAATTAGATTTGTTTGGTGTTGGTCAGAGAGGCGTCCCAAGAGCCGTGTTGCTGCAGGCCATTTTCACAACAGCATTAAGCTAATGTTTTCCCTCACAGGTTAACTAGCAAAGCTAGTTGAAACCAGAGGGAGCTGGCAGTACACACAGCTGGACCCAGGCAGGTCCAGCACTGCATAACAAGTTAACGAAGTACTAACTACAGCCTCTGAAATCAGAGGATTTCTTCCTCACTCTGCAAACACACTGGTTTCAGCGGTCAGCCTTCTCCTCCCATCACATGCCTTATCACGTGTTCAGTGGTAGCACACATTGCAGCCATATTCATATGAAAAACTTCAGAAGAAATAGTATCTAAAAGCAGTATCTTCTGTGCAAGCCACAACCACACAACTACCAGAGTCTGATGAATTGTATCCTATTGTATCCTGTGCAACCTCAAAACAAACAAGCGATAGGCTGCATTACCTTTAATTCTGCCAGTGATATAAAGGAATCCATCTTTATCACACTTGCCAAGGTCACCTGAATGCAGCCAGCCATCTTCATCAATTGCCTCTTTGGTTTTCTCTTCCATGTTCAAGTAGCCCATGAAGATGTGCCTTCCTGAAAAGCAGATCTCCCCATTGCCATCTTCATCTGGCTTATGGATCAGTGTCCGGCAGCCCGTCATTTCCTTTCCACAGCTTAAATAAAGACAACACAAACCCAAGGCATTTTTTAAAATTATTTTTGCTGCTCAGCTACTGAATTTAAGAGTGAGATTGTAGCAGTACCCACTCAATCTGAAATGTCTGAGCCAAGCCAGGCAGGCTTTTATTACAACTGCTTCACCAGGGAACTTTAAAACTTAAGACATCTGCTTACATGTAAGAAACTACAGGAAGTTGTTACTGCAGAGAGATCAGTGTTCACACCCATACTTTCCATCTATTGCTTTCAAGCACCTGAGCTTTGAGTTAGAAGATTTATGTTCTTGGTAGCTAACTTTTACTGATGGTAGTATCCACTTTGCAGACTAAACACATGGGGACTGAACAAGCTGTTCAAAGCAACAGAGTAGTCTTAACGTCAAATGAATAAATGCAGTAAGGTAAACCCTAACCTACGTTAGTTACTGACTCTTTCTTCCCATAAATCCCTTGGTTCCTCCTCTGTTCCTAGGGAATCCAGGCCAAGTTAAATCTAAGTAACACTGCTGGTGCCCTTGGCAGATTTCATCATCTGCAATACATGGGCCAGAGGAACTGGCTCGCTAGCAACTTCTTACTGGCTGCAAGACTGGGGCTGAGCTGCATCAGGTGAGTCAAGCAAGCCAGATGCACCAGAAACCTTAAAGCAACTCTGTTCCTTCCAGTCAGCTGTGCTCCACTCATAGAAAGTTACTTACCTGGTAAACCTGAATGCGTGAGGTAGTGAGACTGTGTGAGGCCCAGAGCTCTCGCTCATGCCATACAGTTCATACACAGGAATGTTCAGACTTAAAAAGAATTCCAGCGTCTCCCTGGTAATTGGAGCGGCTCCTGAGTAGCACTTTGTGCAGCGATCCAGCCCAATGGCCTTTCGAACCTTCTTGTATACCAGGTGCCTGGCTAAGTGGAAGTTCACTGGGACTTCAGAATACCTGTGGAAGAAATGTTGTTACAAGACCTCAGTCAGAAAGTAAAACTCCTTCCCATCCTCTTTCATCCATCTCCTATTTTGGCTTATTCAATAAAATAGATAAATACAAATGACTCCTGCCTTCAGCCCTTGCTGCCCACCTTCTGGCCCCAGCACTACATTTGGCTTTTAATGTCCACAAGTCAGGACTTCTACGTGGATGTAAGTACTGATCCAATGCTAAAGCTCTAACATTCATAACACCCCTTAAGTGTAGCTTTTAATTACCCGTTCATCCACTTCAGGTTTGTCTGTAACCCGACTTCCTTGGCCCAAGATGCCACTTTTCTTTTGAGCATTGATGATTTTGCACCAACAGATTTCATTCTTTCTTCCATTTTTTCCCAGACACGAGGAACTCCCAAAAACGCAGTTGGCCTCACCTCCCGCAGGGTGTCTACCAAGGTGCCCTGAGATGAACAGAATTTTATAAGGCTTTCAGAAGAGATTTTGTACAGGTACCAGGTCAGCACTGGTCACTAGATAGACTTACAACTACTCTTAATTTTGAGGAATTGCTTGTTTTCAGCTGAAGTGTTGCTGCTGCCAAGTGCGAACAAAGCAGCATTGGGCAATTCCAGTTTTTCTCCTGCCATGTTCCACAAGAAAAAAGCACCCCAGAAGCATTCACATTCCACAGTGGTTTTGACAAGACATCAAGGTTCGATACTCTCAGTGCTTATTCTGACACAGCATCAGGACAAGAGTAATTCTCTTTCCAGGACACAGACTTAATGGTGGTGGCATTTTGCAATTTAGACAGAGCAAATACAAAGCTGTTGCTCAACCAAGCTATCAGGGCAGAGAAGCTCCTAGTTGCAACGTGCTTGGTCAGCTCATCATCCTAGCTTGTAACACAGAGTCAAAAGGCAAAGGTCAGACTGGCCACATTCTTCAAACCAACAGACCCTTAAATAGGAGCAGCCTGCCACTGGACAAATAAACTAAGTTATCTCATGATTCTGAAGGCTGTGTTAAGTCAGCAAGGTTTGTTTTAAAGTGAACACCCCTAGCCACAAGCAGGTGGACAAGCATAAGTTTATCGTCTTATGTTTTTACCTTTAATGCATCTGGCTGAGCAAAGAAAACTTGTGCTCCAAATGTAATTGATAACCAAATATCCGTCATCTGCGCAGCAACATGACTGAGAGGCAGATAGCTGACCACCAGTTCTTGCTTTTCTGTAGCTTCTGCCAGCCTTATTGAACGTCCTGCTGCTAATGATGTCCATGTCAACTGTTAACAAGAACACAACTCTGTATTGAGTGGCAGCCCTTCTGAGCAGGTACAACACAGAACATGCAGCTCACGAAAAGAGCTTACAGCTTCCTGTGATCTTCACATCAGGCATGTTCTTCAGCTGATCTCTGCAATCCTTCAGCACCTACCTAAGGTCACAGTTCTTGGAATGGGCACACAAAGAGATACTTACGTTGTCATGACTGAGCATTACTCCCTTTGGCTGTCCAGTTGTCCCTGAGGTATATATTAGCGTACAGCACTGGTTAGGCTTCTGTGAGTCAATGACTTCACGGAGCTGAGTGTCTGGAACATCTTTGCTAAGGTCCATGAACTCTCTCCACTGTATACAAAAGAGAAGAACTTGATCGCTTTACACACCATTGCTGACAAATGAAATTAAACCCTTTGCTATACATGAAGAGAAGGGAACTATTTTCGATGTCCAAACCTGCAACAGAATCTGCCAGTCCCACTGTATTTTCTGTCTGTCACAAGAGGCATAGCAAGAAACAGAAAAGGAGATAGATTTACCTTGAAGAAGCTTCCCAGCTCTGTAGGCGACCCTGGCATTCACTGCGAGTGCCAAGCAGGAGTAACTATGGGACCTGAAGCTGCCTAGCAGAGATCAGCATGCTAGCACCCTTCCCTTACAATATGGATTTATCAAGGTTTGAACAACAGTGTACATCTACCACTTCAGCTAGGCAAGTGTTCCCTCATTGTAATCAACATAAACTTGCATTATTTATGACAGCCCTGTAGAAGGTGATGGTTGCTTGAAGCCATCAGCTAAACACAGCTGTTATTTACAAGCCAGTAAGATGCCCACTACTTACAGAATACAGATTTGGTCTCTTCTCTTTTAGCTCTTCTCCATATTGGACAATAGCTTTCAAATGAGGTAGTTTATGCTGAACCTGCGTTAAGATGAGAGATCCATGAGAAGGAGCAAATCCTGCTTATTCTTTTTAAGCCTAAGTTACCCACCACTTAACATGCAACTGCTACTTGCCATTTGAAGTAAAGCTAAAAGAATCTCATCTGTCTTACTGAAAGAGAAGAGGGAAGCCTCAATAGAGACAGTAATCGTTTGGACTGGGATGTTGCCAGCCGACCTAGGGGATCTTTATTTTTTCATTTTGGCTTGTCGTACTTTAAGCTCAAGGCTTTGCTACTCTGCAGAATCACCCTTTAACTTTAATGAGATTTAGCACAAGTGATCACTCATTGAGTTTGAACAGCAAACACACCAAGCAGGCTCGATCGGTTCACCTCTGCTTTCAGATCCAGCATTTCCCTCAGGTAGCTTTACCCTCCTGTATCTATCAAAAGGACAAAAGGTTCCAGTCATTTAACAAGTGTATTTACTTCTAAGATTTTCTGCAGCTGTTTATGGTTTTCCACAACCACAATGTTAGCACTGCTGTTCTCTGCTACATAATGACAGGCCTCAGGAGAGTTTGTAGTGTAGATACCAACAGCAAGACCACTACAAAAGAAATGAAAAAAAAAAAAGAAAAAAAAGAAAAAAACACAGAATTAGAGGATAAGCAAAGCTGCTGGCAGGAAAAAAAATCATACCATTTCACATACCATTTCAAACTTTAACAGAGGAAAAACCATAGGCAGAACATCCCATAAAGCAACAACAGTAAGTGGAAAGCTTAGTTCCGAGAGCAAAGGCTCATTTCTGGTCATAGCTAATGTCAGAACGGTGTAACAGACCAAACTGTGTCAGATGGAAGACAGCTATCACAGCACTGGATTTTGATACTCTGACCTTTTCCAACATCATATTTTAACCAAAATGTAAATAAGCATGTTTTTGGTTTAACCTACTGTTCATTTTAAGAGAGAATGTGCTTTTTTCTAGCTAAAATATGTTTTTGTTTTGTCTTATTGATTCATAATGAAGTAAAGAGAGTTTAGGTTCTAGCTATCCTCATTAAATTCAAATATAAGCAGAACTTGTTTTGTTTTAAACCAAAAACACCTCACATGAATAATGAAATTACTATCTGAAGGCTAAAGCAAAATGCATGTCGAGAGACAACACTCTTTCTTACCCTGCAAGGATAGCTCCAATGTCAGCAATAAACCACTCTGGAGAATTAAATCCCAAGAGGCACACTCCATGGAAACGCTCTAGTCCCAGCTGTAAACAAGAGATGAGATTATGGCAATCTTGTTTGTCCTTTGAAGAATGCTTAGAGTTAACTTAGAGTTAACAGAGGCTATGGAAATCCAGCTGCTGAAATCCAAGCCTTTCAATCTGCTTCAGCTGTTCTCTGGTTTTGCACCAGAGACAGTGGAAGTATGTATACTGGAAGATCCCACAGTATGAGTGGAAGGGAAGAACAAACAAAAGAGTGGCCTTAACTTTAGGAAATAAGACTTTCTAACGATAACAGGAAGAACACTTAATGTTGTTTTCTCTCTCTCAATCTGTCTTAACACCCAACCGTACAAATACATGGCTCAGCCAGTTTGATCATTTAAGTTGGATTTATAAGCGTTTCTTTGAGTTTTTTCCTGGAAAGATGAAAATTTGCAAGCCTTATGAGGGACTTTGTCCAGGTTTGCCATGTCTCAAATACCCCTCCTTAAAGGTTTTCCTAAATATTTTTTGTTTACTTGAATGTGGAAGCGATTTGTATGAAATTCAAACAAAAACACTGTAGTAATTACCAAGATGTTCATGTCATTTTAAAATTCACAAATCACAGACTATTAGGGATTGGAAGGGACCTTGAAAGATCATCTAGTCCATTCCCCTTGCCGGAGCAGGAACACCTGGACCAGGTCACACAGGAATGCATCCAGGTGGGTTTTGAAAGTCTCCAGAGAAGGAGACTCCACAACCCCCCTGGGCAGCCTGTTCCAGTGCTCTGTCACCATCACCATGAAGAAGTTTTATCTCATATTTAACCTCCTATGTTCCAGCCTGCACCCACTGGCCCTTGTTCTATAATTGGATGTCACTGAGAAGAGCCTGGCTCCATCCTCCTGACAATTGCTTTACATATTTATAAACATTAAAGCATATTTATAAAGCATAAATATGCTTTACATATTTATAAACATTAAGGTCACTCCTCAGTCTCTCCTCTTTTCCAAGCTAAAGAGCCCCCAGCTCCCTCAGCCTTTCTCCATAAGGGAGATGCTGCACTCCCTTCATCATCCTCGTGGCTCTGTGTTGGACTCTTTCAAGCAGTTCCCCCTCCTTCTGGAACTGAGGGGCACAGAACTGGACACAATATTCTAGGTGTGGTCTCACCAGGGCAAAGTAGAGGGGGAGAAGAACCTCTCTTGACCTACTAACCATCCCCCTTCTGATACACCCCAGGATGCCATCGGCCTTCTTGGCCACAAGGGCACGGTGCTGGCTCGTGGTCCTCCAGCTGTCCACCAGGACTCTCAGGTCCCTCCCCCCTTCACTGCTCTCCAGCAGGGCAGTGCCCAACTTATCCTGGTGTTTGGGGTTGTTCTTGCCCAGATGCAGGACTCTACACTTGCCCTCGTTACACTTCATTAAGTTCCTCCCCACCCAATTCTCCAACCTGATGAGGTCCTACTGCATGGCAGCGCAGCCTTCTGGTGGGTCAGCCACTTTCCCTGTCACTTTAAGACTCATCAACATTCAGAGAATTTGTAAGTATAAGAAACAGCTGATTCCAGCCATTTCAGCAGTTAAACTGCTGACCATGAACATGGAGTAGAATTCAACAAAAGCTCACCTTCAGAAAGCTTTTGGCTGCTTTATAGCACTCATCATAGTACATCTTGTAAGTTAGCTTTATCCACTGAACACCTTTCTTGTATGCAAGAGCATAATAGTCACCATATTTACTAGTAGCTTCCTGGAATAGATCATGAACAGTCTTTGGTGCCTCACTGCCTATGCCCTGCTCATCCATCCTCAGTCTGACTTCTCCATCTCGTTGTGTTGTCCACACACTGGAGGGAGGAGGTGAAGAGGCTGGTTTAAAAAAAAATAAAAATCAACATCTCATTTAGAAATTGCTTTCTGCCGTAACAGAAATATAAATACAAGTATAGAAGTAGAAGCAAATGCTAACAGCTCCCCCCACCCTTTTCCCCCCACTATTATAGAACAAGACACTAAGAGATGAAGCCTCTAAAACACATTCAAAATTTTGTTTAATGTTTTCCATTTACTTCCCCTTCTAACCTAAATCTTCCTGCCACTTATTTATTTATTATAAAAATAAGTAGTACATGATTACCTGGTACATACACATTAGTCAGTGATACTGTTTTACTCCTTGGAGCACACCAATGCTTTAAAGTCTATGTTCTAGAGGCTTCTGGACAGACTACCCTGCCATTTGAATTCCCTCTTCCAATGTTATGGCTTTGTAAATTACTCTCTCATTTAAATGATAATTTTATGCACATAACAGTAACTAAACATTCTTTCTACTTACATTTGAAACCAAGCTTGTTCATCTGAGATCTCTCTGTCTTAGTATCTTCAACTGTCTCAGTGTTGTAGACCTCAACAGGTCTGCAAGGCAAAAGTAATTAGCACTGGATAGACTTTAGCACACTGGATGAAAAATGCCTTAGCCATACTCACCCCATCACTTAATTACATTAAGCCTTGCATATCAAGCAAAGATGAGTGGTTTCTGATGTTTTGTAGCTGGCTCTATTAATTTTACTAGCTCAGGCACCAATGAAACATGCCCACCTCGGCAATTGTGTGGTCTTTGCCTGCACTACTTTTGAACATGTGTATATCGCTCTAACTATAAGACTAGCTGCAGAAGAATCCGTGAACACAACATCCACAATGCAGCGATAATTTAATACCACAGGTCTGCTCTGCATGCCTGAAACAGACTACAGCAGTGAGAGGCGGGGACAGAAAGGGGCACACAGATCTGGTGCTTTTCTCTGATCTGCACTGTGCGAGCCTAAGGAAGGCAGCTGCACCCCAAGGCCATGCACAGCCATCATCCTGGTGACCCTGGGGAAAAACCATAGAGATTTCCTGCAGAAAGCAAGGCCAGCTAAGAGCAGGAAATTGATTTAACAGGAAATCCTGTTCTTAGGTATTCCTAATGAAGTTAGTACATCAGGCTCGCGCCAGATGGTTGTGCAGAAATTGAACAGGCACTCTCAGACACATCCCCTCTGTCTACTTCAGCTGTGCTCCTTGCAAGGAGTTGGCACTGTGGTATCTGTGGTTGCCCTTTTTACTTTCAGTCTTGCAAGAACCATTAAAACACCTCCTGCCTGCATTTGTAGAACAGTGTTCTTCCTCTGTCCTTTTCCAAAACACTTTCTCAAAGCGATAAGTGACGAGGATATGGATATAAGTCACACATCCCACTTCAGGCCTCAAGTTGGAAGCCAGACCCTGTGAGATTTGGTATTCAAGTCTCTGTGCTCTGCCCATAGAACGACGTATCACACCCCCATGCT
This sequence comes from Heteronetta atricapilla, assembly GCA_011075105.1. NCBI lineage: Eukaryota > Metazoa > Chordata > Aves > Anseriformes > Anatidae > Heteronetta > Heteronetta atricapilla. The sequence goes on from CM021758.1 coordinate 5,476,701, forward strand.
ACAAGCAGATGACATTTGTTCCTCCACCCTGGGCAAACCGCACTTGTACCATCACCTTAGCACCAAGGCCCAAGCATTACGCTACCCAAGATCATATGCCAGAGAAACTAAAGCTCCATCTTGCCTTGCCAAACAGCCCTGAGACAGGTCCTCTGCTCGAGGCCGTCATGGAAACATTTGTTTCTTCATGTCAGCACTACATATCCACTCTTCCTTCACTGCAACTTCTGGTATGAAGTTTCTTCCAAGGTCTGTTTCCTCGGTGGTCTTCTAGAAGGAGCCACGTGCCCATGACATCACAGACATCGTGGACAGGGTGGCCAAGTCCTGTCTAACGGTGCAGCTCCCTGGCAGTAAGAAGGCCTGTCAACTCTGCTGTCACTAAGCAGGACACACCTGGTCCCACACAAACCCTTCAGCCTATGGCTGGCGGGGTGCCACCCCAAGCCTCATACTTTCTTTCCCTTGTACTGGATCAAAGGGAAGACGAATCAGCCACGGAGTACCTTGTGAATTTCAGTCTAAGAGGTAAGTTGCTTCCCTCCGTTTTACATTTCCTCTGAACTTGTTAAGGGGTAATCAGCTCATGGCTTTGCACATAGGATAGGATTTAAGACATGGAGCTTTGACTTGGCTACTCCTGTGTACTGTCCAAAAGCAGAATCACTTCTATCTAATCTGCAAACTACAAACCAGAGTTATGTAAATCAGCTTTCTTCTTTTCTTCAAAAAGGGTTACAAGATCTTCTCTACTATGTATTTCCTCACTGTTACTGAGAACATTTTCCAACACAAATTAACCCTCAGTTGCAGTAGTTCTACATCATTTCTCCACCTGCTTTTGTGGACAAAGCGTGGAAGTGACTCAGTAATATGAGCAAAAATCTCTGCAGCTATTTCTGTTACACTGAATCAAAAGTAATCTTTTTTTTTTCTTCCTCTTACTACATATAATTCCAACATAGCCTCCCAAAATTAGGTAGAGTCTTGGAAGTCTACCAGCTATATCCCATTACACTGTGGTGACATTTAGATCCTTAGCTACCAACCTACTCTTTATTATGAAGTTATTTAAACTTACAGCTAATCAGGTTGCCTAGATTGATAAAAATCAGCACAGGTACTGCACACAAGCTGTCCCCTAATGAGGCACACCTCTTGTTTACAGTACAGTGATGCTTCCCAGTGCATGTAGTACTTGCTAGGTATTTCATGTATTTGATCAGTGAGATTATAGATTCAGCTTTTGGATTTTGGAATTAGTAAAAAAAAAAAAAAAAAAAGTTCAAAATTTCTTCTAAAAATCGTATGTCCCAATTAATCTAAGTAAACATGCTAGAATATGAGCTAAATCCTATGTATACAGGTCACTACAGAAAAAAAATAAAATCTTAAATTAGACAAACCTAGCTGAAGAGCTGACCAGTGCATCATCCAATGACACCTTGCAATTTTCTTGAGCATCCAAATTAAGATAAGCTGTGGGGACAGGTTCTGTAAGTGCCATATGTGCATCTGATTCACACAGCATTGTCCCTGTAAAAACAGTTTAAAATTAAATTAGAATCAAATACTACAGTAAAATCAGCTTTCATTGATGCAGCTATGTGACAAAGACAATTCCAAAGCAGGTATGACTCAAGACTGCTGTATTTATATGAAATACAGTAAATTCTGTAAGTGGATGAAGTGCCCTTCACATTAAGCTCAGCTTGTTTGAAAAGCCTGAGCAGAATTAAGATTATGTATCCATTCTCACACCTGAAAATGAGCTTGACAATTACAGTTTTGAAAAAGCACCACGAGGTTAACATTTATATTTTCGCTCTTTTGCCCCAAACGTTAAGGGTTAGCTTTCAGACCTCCCCCAAACCACCCACCGTAGGGCTCTGGTGCAGCCTTACAACGCATTGCCTCGCCTTTCTGCAGCTTCTCCTCCAGCAGCCTCTCCGGACGAGCAGCAACGTGTAATATCCTTTATTTTTAAACTAGCGCCCACGAGGCAGATCTGGAGCATCTTATGTCATGTGCTCTCTGCCTCGCAATTGGAAGCGGCTCGTCACCCCACACTGCCGCCTAATGAGGAAGCTCTGGCCCTGTGCCTGCCAGCCGCGCTCGGCTCTCGGGGTGTGGGAGTGTTGGGGTTCCTTTGGCTCCCCACAGCGCACCCAGGGCAGCTGTTGGGGTACAGCCCCTACTGCACGCCCACTCCTTGGGGACCTAAAAATCTCTTTTGGTAAAAATCAGCACTCCGCAGCCGCTGCGCTCGCAGTGGCTCCTACCCTGCTTTCAGCGGGGGTTTCTGCACTTTGTCACTACAGGGTTTCATCACCCAGATGAAGCATTTTTTTAATCCTGAAAGCAACACTGATTTTATGTAAGGTTATATTCAACAGCCTTTGACGCTTGTCACTTGACAGGTGGAGCTTTAATTGCTTCAATGAATTTTTAACTGATTGGAGATGAATCTTATTATCTTTCATCTTTTTAAAAAGAGGGTTTTAGCACACTATTTCATACCGACATTAGACAGAGCAATTTAAAGCAGGCAATGTGAGGAACACATCTGGCTGAATGATAACACATTAACAAAAGGGAAGAGCCCTTTATCTAATAAATCTGATATTAGCTAAGCTGGGGCTGGAGGAAGATGTGCCTGTGCAGCGTCCTGCCCCTGACGGTGGAAGGCGAAGGCACAGCCAGCCACAATTCCCAGCACACAAGCCTGCTTCTATCCCAAAAAAGCACATCCCCTCCTCCTGATTCCTAATCTACGCAAGGACACAATGGTGCTCAATTTGTGTTCTGCTTGCTACAGGCTACAATTCAGATGCAAAAATAGTTCAATTCACACGCAGCTGAGAGAGGCGCATCTCCAAAACCCATCTCTAAAGCTCTAAGGTTCGTGGCAGACATTGCCCAATGCCCCCATTCTAGACTACAACACCAGAGCGGTGTATTTTGTTCTTTTGATAAGACGGCTGCGAGAAAAGGTGCATTACCTGCACGGAGGAGCCTACTGCTAGCAGCAGTCACCCAGCCTGTGGAAGAGTGGGTTTTGTCCCCTCCCCAGCCTGGAGGAGCACAAACCCACATCTAGCAGAGCATGTCGGTTTGCAGACGGCATGGAGCCAGCCGGCAGCAGCACCGCCACCCCTTTATCTCTTGGGGAGTCCTGAGAGGAGAAAGAACTTACTGGAACCAGCAGCCACGGGGCCTGACCCCGCTGCAGTGCGCATCCCAGGGGTGACCCCGAGAACAGGGTGTCCCTGCTGAATCTGCAAGCAGGCTGGATATGGCATGCAGAGCACAGACACGAGGCTGCACAGCCTGCAGGTCCTGGGAGATGCACCAGGGTATCACTGCCTACATCATGCCCAGCAGACTGGGTTTTTCAAGGAGAATCCACATGTCAGTGCCACACGGCTCCTGACACCGAGAGAAGAGTTGCACCAGCACGCGCAAGCACTAGCAGAATTTTTGGACACTTGTCCCAGGGACACTTGTGCCATGAAACATAAGCACACAAGCAGAAAGCTGAAGTGCAACCTAGCTGTGCAAGTTCTCTTTGTGAACACAGGCCACAGGGATCCCAAGACAGTAGTTCATTTTCCATAACAAATTTCAATTAGAAACAAACCAATTGCCACTACAAATACTCTGATCAGCTCTGCTAAGCAATGTAGCAACAGTCCTTCATCTCACAATGCCTTGTCACCTACCCAGCTGCACTACACAAGCCACCGGAAGACAGGGAAGACACACGGGCGCTCACCAGAGCCTGTCTTGGCTCTCATGGTAGCTCAGCGGGCAGGTGAGTGGGATCAGGAACAATCCTCTCCTGCCACATGCTATTTCTAAGGGAAATAACACACTAACATGCCACAGTTGGTAGGAACATGAGGAACACACACCCAAACAAAAGCCTGGTGAAATAAACCGCCCTTGTAATTACAGCTGTTTGAAAGCTTAAGCCATCTGACTGCAAACCACCTTCTGCTTGGAGGGTGAGCAGTATCCTACAAGGGCTGGAAGGATATGAACTATCCACAGAAAGCGCTGTGGAGCTGGACTGCGGGCACACTTGTGACAGCCAAAGCTACAGAGGTGAACATTTTGTTTATAACTCAGCCTGAACGTGCCTTCACTCAAAACACACACACAGCCTCAAAACCAGCAGTTCAAATTGCGATTGCTGCATGTGTTCATCAGTCATCCTAACATTTGCTAGCACAGGCCCCCTTTGCTCCCAGTTACTGTTTTATTTTCCTTGTGCTCATACAGGCAGCACTTCTGATCCTGTCCAGTTTTTGTTGCGCAGACCAGCTCAAAGAGACCGCTGCATTATCTCCCTCCCTCTCCAGGTTTCCACACAAACTGAAACTTGAACTTCTTGTTTTCCCTTAAGATTTATTAAGTGAGGAAACAGCAGCTGAACAACCTGCTTTTCCTCTCCTAGATAAATTTTGTTTTTAAAGAGGCAGCGGTATAAACTTTTAAGCAGCAGAGGTTTTCTCCGGGACAGCCCTGCTAACCACAGGCCAGCGTGGCTGAGAAGTGCTGCAGGAAGAACACAGGGGAAATAAACCCCAGCCCCTGCAGGGTGAGCACATGATGCAGACTCTTGACAACTCCACTGCTGTGCTTTCAGAGAGCTGAATTTCAGATTAATGAAGCTGCCCATGGCAAGACCTTCAGTAAATAGGTTTAGCTAAGGAAAATCCTTGTGGCAGCTGGACCCACAGCTTTCCTGCCCCCAGAAGAGGGCCGGCATGCAGCAGCACCACAGGGCCAGAGGGCTCAGCGCACGGCAGAGCCCAGGGCATGCGGTCCCTCCACCACATAAACCAGCACGTAACCGGTTGCTCTGAGTTTTACGCAGCTCGCTCCTCCAGAACGCTGAGCTATTTTCGGTGAATTCCCCAGTGCGACTCACCAGACAGCTGCTGAGTTCCTCTTTCCTAAACTGCTACTCATTTCCCTGCGTGATCTGCACACATCGGGTGTGAAGGGAAATTCCCTCACACGTACACGAGGCATCGAAACGAGGCACAAAAACGCGTTTTGAGACGCGGCAGGTGCGCCCCTACCAGCCCCCACCACACCCAGGGCTTTATTTCACTGCTGTTCAGGGCCAGGCAGGCCCGGATCTGACGGCACCGGTTTTACCAAGGCATCCCCGGGCACTTCGAGCACGGCACAAGGGCACGGCTGGGGCTGGAGGAACCTCTGGAGACCGAGTCAGCCTCCCCGGCCAGCAGGGGCAACCAAGCGGGCTCTGGGCGTCTCCACAGCGGGAGCACCCAGAGCCCCTCAGAAGCCCCCTCAAAGGCCCAACGATGGCAGCACCCGCCCCTCCCCCACCCCCTCGCGCGCGCGCTCCCCCGGCCCGCCCCGCGCACGCGCCGTTACCTCAGGAGCGGGAGCGCGCGCGCACAAGACGCCCCCCGCCACGACTACCGCGCGCCGCCACGCAGGGCCCCTTAAGGGCGCGCGGGACCGGAGGGGGCGTGGCCAAGAGCGACGAGGTCACGCCCCCTCCTTCCCGGAGTCACCTGTGGTCATCGAGGCCCCGGCGCTCAGAGCCGGGAACCGGGGGGCGGGAGGGGCTTAGGGCTCCGTGCCCCCCGGAGCTGGAAGAAGAGAGCGGGGCGAAGCGGGGGCTCCCTTCCGGGCCCAGCTTTGTAACTTTTTTTTTTGGCCACAAAAAAAGCAGTGGCTGGGTCGTTTGGAAGATGCTAACGCCCGGATTTTCATTGTGGCATTAGGCGGCCGGGCTGCACCCCTGCGTTCATCGCTGCTGCTGGCCTGCAGAGCCCCAAATTCCTCCAAACTCTGTTTTTTCCTGCCTTTCCTTTCCTGCAGAGCCATTCCCGCTGCTACAGGGTGGGGACGATGTGACTGGGCTCCTGCCAACAGAGCGGGGACGCAGCTGGGGCTGCAACTGGGGCTGAGGGGAGCCGGGGTGGTGCTGCCAAGCCAGCCCTGGAACCTCACATCACAAGGCCCAGAGGCTGTTCCCCTCCCTGCCCCTTCAACCTCATCCACTCCACGCATGGCCTGGCCAAGCCCTCGTGTGGCCACGTTTTGATCCATGCGGGGATTTACTCTGGAGAGCGAGGACATGGACGGCATCCAGGAAGCTGGAGGGGGAGCTTAGAGGACCGCTAACCCTCCTGCCCCAGTCATGCTGCAGTCATTAGGTGCCGACAAGGGGCAGATCATTCTCAGAGACCCAAAAAAAGATTCGGTGGCACAGCCCAAAGGTTAACTGATGGGGCAGGAGCAGCCAGTTCTATTTTGGGTAATGCCCTGAGCCAACAAGTGACCTTTGGCAACTTGCCTTTTTTTAATTATTTTTGGTTGTTTATCAGAGCAAGGTTGCAACACTACCGAGGTAGATGTCAGCATGTCTGCAAAACCCTCGTCAGTCCCAGGGCCAAAGGGGACCACGCTGCTGGCAAAGGACCAGAGGAGAGCAAAGCACATGATGCAGAAACACAGGTGGTGCTCACACATCTGCCATGAGGAGGAGAGCAGCCATTCTGGCTGCCTGCAGAGGATCAGCTCCTCCCTTGTCCCAAGAGCAAGCTCTTGTGTACACGAACTGTTAGTGCTGACTGCCCTAGCCTTTTCTAAATAAAGATGGAGTAGTTGAGCTTGAACTTCTGGGGCAGTGAATGCACCAGAGTGACTGCGCCCTTTGTCAAGTATCACCTTTGCTGTCTCTATGTATACAATCCATTAACTCAAGCAAATCCCAGGGTTCTCATTTTCCCAGGCAACCAAAGCAAGTTGGCCCAAGGAACACTAGAAGGAAGCCCAAGCAGTGCAGAATCACCTGAGACAAACTTCTGCACTAGTTGGCTAGGCCAGACCAGGCTGGAAGCTTTTTGCAGGCAGCACTTGTTTAGATCACCAGCACAAGCCTGATCTCACTGAATTTTCATGCCATGAAAATTGCAACCAGGATGAATTGTATATAAATTATATTTAAAGCAGACCTAACAATTTTAATTGTTTAAATGATTTGCCCACATTAGAGCATATACAGATTTTTCCAAATTAATGAAGCTGTGAAATGCTAGCAAGTAGTTCTAATTTTAGTTTGACACAGATTGAAGAACTATCACAACTGCTGTCCTTCCCAAAACAGATCCCAAAGCATGAGAGATCATGAGGGAAAGAGGAGGAGTTCCTGGCTACAGAGTCTGACTGTGGAACAAACTTCCAGAAGACACCAGGCAAATACAGGGTATTCAAGAAATGCTTAAAAAAAAAAAAAAAAAAAAAAAAAAAAAGTAGGAATAACAAAACAAACACACAATACAGCAAACCAGCAAACTGTTCCCCTTTGAATTAGCCTTTCCATTACTGTGTTGCTCTTAAAAGTGACACCAGAAGATTGTGGGAGGAGAGGAGATGGCTGCAAGTTAAGTAGCCTCAAGTTCTGTTAATAATACAGGATCAACTAAGACGGAGTATGACACCAACAAGGACAGAGGTGTCTCTCACAAGATGAGAAAGGTAAGATAAAAGCCTTAACACAGTCCAGGATAAACACACACTGGACCACTGGTATTTCATGTTTGTGCATGTCAGGTCACCCGACTTCAGTTACAAACCTGTTTCCTGTGACCTACAGAAAGTCACTCTGCTTCCTGGAAAAACTGAATAAATTCAGTTTGTAGATTCTTTCCTATTCTAACCAAAGAAACAGCTCTTAATACAGCTGTGAACACAGAGAGAGAGGGTGGAAATAAGCTCCTTACTTAGCTAAATCATCCCCCATACTGAACAAGTAGTATCTGCCCACTTACATGACCTAAGATAGTTTACACAACTTATCACAGTCATCACCCTCCCAGTTCATCCCTGGCATTGGATCTGTAAGCTATTCTGGGCTAGCATTCCTCCAATGAAGTTCAGAAATTTCCAACTCCAGGGTTACTTGAAGCAAGTGACTTAACCCAAAGTGTAATTGCAACTCAGGTCAATGACTTCAAAGATAACATAAGAGGAGGTGAGCAGCCAATGCACCATTTCATTAATTTCCACAAGAAGGGTGACATGGGAAGAATTAATGCACTGAGAAAATAGGGCAGTAAATAAGTGGTCACAAGGAAGCGAGAGAGACAGAAGAGTTTGTTTATAGCACCAGCATTTCTGAACTTAACATACAATCTTTCCCACTGACGACTTGTAACATCTTCCTGGTCATTTGAAGAGGGTCTACAGCAAATAAGTGTAGGCCTCTCTGGAGGAAAAAAGAAAATAAAACCCACTAAAATCCCAAATTAAGGTGTGGATCCATACCCAGATCTCAGCTGTCACAAATTAACATAGCTTCAACAAAGCCACAGAGTCTTTCTTCATCATGACACCAGCTGATAATTTGTCCTTTATTTAGCTGATTCAGTAAAGCCATTCTGCAAGGTGACCCTTCTGCAGTTTTGTTCTAAATAAAACTGTAGCAAAGAGCATACCTCAAATACCTTTTTATTCTTTAATACTCATTAAACCTTCACTCTAGTGAGCCTATGAAGCCCACTATGAAGGGTAAAGCTGTCCACTGTTTTAAACAACATATAAACAATAGCATATTGCATACACATTTATGAAGTGTGAAAGGCAGTGCAGGATTAGAAATTTCTAGCCTATATAGTCATTTCATTTGATGCTTGATATCGCTTCTCTTTAGAAATCTTGTCTATATCCCTCGAACACTAAAACTAAAACCATACTAGGATGTTATTCATGCCCACCACAGGTGATTCCACTTTTTCAAGAGGATTTAATGCAAAAACAGATGCATACAGAAGTTAAGTGCAGAGGAGTGGAGATGTTTCCAGTATCATCTTAGGGGGAAAAAAAAAGCAGCTGCACTTCAGGAACTTCAGTAAAGTTCCTGAAATAAACATCTTCTTTCTCGTTACTATAGGATAAAAACAGCAGGCTTGCTTCATGATTACCCAGTCAAGGGACTTTGTTGCAACAGTGTCACAATGTTTACCAGGCATGTCTAGCCCAAAGCAGAACAAGGCTGTGCTTCGTCTGTCCTCACCATTTAAACAGTGTTGTAACCAAGAAAGGGGACGAATGTGTAATTACTGTAAGACACACAAACACACTCTCTCACTTGATTACAGCAGAGACCAGATATCATACTTTGTTCTTTGAGGCAACACGAACAAGAAAAACTGCTGCTGATGAATTGACTGTACTTGGAGTATAATGCAAGATCTATGCCTCTATATCAGTCTCAAAGGGTAACAATCCATAGGGCTACTTAGTAATTTTTTTTTGTATTTTTTTAAAACAAACTCCCTCTAGTAAAATAAACAAAAAAAAAAAAACCAAACTTACCCATATAAACAAGCTGAATCTTTCTGTTTAATATTTAGGTTCTAAATTTTAACTTTTTTTTTTTTATTATTTTTTTTTTTATTTTTACAATTCAGGAGGGAAGAAGTGACCTGAAATATTCACAGGATAGGCAAATGGGAAGTGGTTGTCCCGCCATGGTTTAGTTTTCAGAATAATTCAATCTCAACAAGCAAGTTACACTACATCAAGTGAGAACAGCCTTTCATTCTCTGCCCTGATGCTGGTCCTCCTTAAAGGGTAGCCAGCTAGGCCTAAAAAGCTACAGCAGCACAATTCTCAACAACATTTTTATTTTATTTTATTTTAATTGAAGAAAGCTCCACCTTAATGGTCTAATCCAGGAAGTCATTCTATAAGCAGCTGAAACAGTTCCTATCTCTCATTGCCCCCATTTACCTGAGGTGCTGCAGTTCACAGCATCGTAGCTCAGACTCACTTTGCTGCCAGTCTGGGCTACAAATCTAGGCTGCACATGGAGTGGCAGTGCGAAAAAGAAGCCATACCTTTCTAATGGCACTGCTGCACAGATGATATCTTGAATGGAAAAATGAAGATTAATACAACAAAGTTCACTACAGGTTGTTTGCCAAAGCCTTAAATAGTCAGCTACCCCTCATTTATGTACAACTGAAGTCATTTTCCTTTCAGCAGGCCACCACCACAGAAATCCAACAACCCTTCCCACCTACATGAGAGCAGATCGCACCTCTTTGGGACCCAGCAGGCCAAGAAGCAAAGAGCTCAGCCCAAGCCACTACCCACTGCCCTACAGCTGCTGGCTCTTAGCCCTGTTGATTTGCTGGTGCATAAATGTTTGTTATGCCATTCCAGACAAAAGCAACTGATATGGTTTAAGTAGTGTAACTAGCTTGCCTAAATTAAGGCAGCTGATTTTGTCTGATAATATTTTTGGTGATCATTTCTCAACTTCACAACTGGTAACATTCACCTCCAAAATGCATGAGAAGGCAATGCAAATTTATGGCAGTAATCTTTCCAGCAGTGCATCTGTGTCAGCAAAGCATATAACCTTAGTGTAAAACACAGAAAGAGGTGGTTTGGGCTAATGACTGGTTTTGCACAGCTGTAGACTGGGCAGTAGTCAAACGTTATTCTGCCAGGAGAGAGGTGGGAAAAATAACCCTACCTGTTAGGATACAACAAACTGATGCAGGTGTAACATCTTCAGCCAGAAGTTATCCATTACTAATATTAAGCTAGGAAAAAAAAAAAAAAAAAAAAAAAAAAAAAAAAAAGTAAAAGCCCAAACAGCATTATTATTATTATTATTATTTTGCCAGCATGGCTGCACTAAAGCAAGGCATTTATAGAAACAACAGTAGTAACAGCTTGGGGGTAGGATTTTTTCTGTTTTGTTCTTGGGGTTTCTTTTTCTGCAGTCCCAGTGAACACTGCTGCACTGACTAAACACGGAAATATAAACGATATCCTCATTGGCCTCAGCCTCTGACAGCACCTTTCCTTGTTGATTCTTCTGTTGCTTAGGTGAGGAAGTTGTCAACACACTCCAGAACTGCCTGGACTGCTTATGCCCTGCTTCCCAGGCTATCCCTCCTAAAAAACCTGTACCCCTCCATTGCACAACTGCAGCCATGGGAGCCGTCCCACACACCTCTGTGATCCCAGCAAGGATGTGGCCTTGCAACCATACACATCTCTAACTCACCTAATTTATTTCCTATATTTCCTGCATTTCTTTACAGGCACCCAAGCATGTTGACTTTCTAGAAGGATTTTGAGGGATTTCTCTATGTAAGTGCCTTTCAGGCACTTCCTTCCTTACCTGCAGGTGCTGGAGGTAACCCCACCTATGCCCTGCTTTGTTGATTTTATGTTTCATCCCTGTCATATCACCCCATGCCCTTTCCTCAGCGACCCTGTACGCCATTCCCTCCCAGGGCTGCTGGTTTCTCCCTCCTGACCTGCTTGTGGTTATGTGAGAAGCAGGGAGAGTAATTTAAACTCAATGCAACAGAAAGAAAGTTCTGTATTTTACAGAAGAGAATTTCTCTGTTCCACTGAAATCTTGTGCCAGGACTGTTCAGGCGTTGAGTTTTTACACAAACATTGCCTCCATACAGAAGCTGTGTTGACACAAGCTATATTGATTTACTTATATCAATATGAGTCTTTGGTTACGTCCAAATTGTGGACACATCCTCTCCTAGCTCCTGCAAGCTGAGGAGGCGCTGCTCCCTGCTGGGTGTTGCATATACACCCACATTTTCCCCCATAATTTCTAGACAGTTATGGCCAAATCAAGCAGATAAAACCCCAGATAAAACCAAGCAGACAACCCGGATAAATGCTTAGTACTTTAACTGTACAAAAAGGAGATTTCTGTAGTCAGAGAGCACTTGGTTTTCTAGATGTGCTGAAAAAAAAAAACAAAAAAAAACAAACAAAAAAAAAAACAAAAACACTGCTAGGGTGAAGACAAGGCTGAGACTAGTAACCTGTTCAAAGAGTACAGCCCAAGTCCACAAGCTCAAGCAGTGAGCCAAGAAGCCTGCATTTCTTGAGGCTTGCAGTCATTCAGACCAATGTCCCCACTCCAAGCAGAGCACAACTCAAACAGGTACACGAGGCACTGTGCACTGCCTCCTACCTTGCTGCACTCTGCATTTTGCTGTTGTGACACTTGCTGCCACACAAAGGAGATGCAAAAAGGGCAAGAAAAGGGCTGAATACCTTTTTTTTTTTTTTTTTTTTTTTTTTTTTTCTTTTTAATCTTCAGGGCTTGCCTGTTCTCTCTAAATTTAGATAAGGCTGAAAGGAAAGCAGCAGTGCTCTGCTATGCTTACATGTCAGGACTGTGCCTGTAACGTTAAAATAAGTGCAGCCCTGAATTCACTTTATTGCTGCAGAAATGTGAAGGCAGAGTGTGCTGGCAGAAGAGGACGTACACTATGGTGCCTTTGGGAAATTCCAGTATGGCCTTGGAATGACGACGGTCAACAGATTGCTCCTTTTAAGTCCAGCCAAAGGCATTGAAGAGAGTTGTGATCTGACCAGCAGCAAATTCAGAAATTTATGAGGTAGAAGACAACATTCCTAGGGCTATGATTTGAGCAGGCACTCACCCAATATGCTGCAGTGCTTGACACATGTGGCAGCTCTGTGCAGGAAAAGCCACTGTTTCAGTTTGCTGTCAGTTGTTTCAAGGGGTTTTCTTGGGAGTAGCTGTACGTAGATCTCTATATGATCTACTCTGTTCTCAAGTGTCCCTTCTGAGCAGCAACCTGCCTACAAGAATAGAACATATCCCATCTGCATCACAATTGAAAATCATTGTTAATTTAAATTTTATCGCTAAAGTATTAAAAAAAAATATCTCTGTTCAGACAATCTCCAGGGAAGTAGTCACTGCACCAAGCCTGTCTGAATTTAAGAAGTGTTTGGTGCACTTAGTCACATGGTCTAAAATTTTAGTTAGACCTGTGTGTTGCCAGGAGTTGAACTCGATGATCCTTATGGGTCCCTTCCAACTCGGGATATTCTATGATTGCATTGCTTGCATTGGATGATGCTGTTTGTGCTTTGATAAAATGGACAGAGGGAGCCACCGGTTAAAGACACCTTGTATTTTACATCAGATGCACTGAGATCACTCAGCAGTAAAATCTGACATTGACAGGGGTGAACTTGACACAGAAAGCTTTCAGATAGTAAGGTACTGTGTGGGTTGGTGCCTGTTTAAAATCAAGGATTCTCTTCATGAGAACCGGCTGAACACAGGCAAACATTTTTTTAAGGAAAAAAAAAAGACAAAGAAGAAAAAAAAATATTTTTGCTTTGTTTTTAATCTTCTGAGAAAGTTTTCACTTTATCAGCAAAACAATTCAAGGCAATAATTTCATTTAAAGTTCATTTATCAGCCACCAAAACTATATTTTTCACTGATAAGCACGACATTTCAAAGGATCCCATTCCACTTGCAGGTAAGACTATTTTTTGTTAAACTTTCTTTTTAGTCAAATCAATTCAGACAGGTCCTTTGAGCAGCGATTATGAAATGGGATTTAACTGTGTTACAGCTGCCCTCCTGTGGGTAGGAGCTATTATAACCGCAGCACCTTGTGAACCAGCCTCGTTTCTTTGCTTTCTTTACCAGCAGCTTCCTTAGAAGCAGACTGCTTCCAGCAGATCCACCCTGGTGCTACGCAGGCTGAAATGAAAGCACGGAGATTTGGCTTATGCAACAGGTGCAAGAAACGAGGAAAAAATAATTCCAGTGACCAGCTCAACACAACAAATGACAGACAGGTCCTAATTAAAAATAACAACCCTGTGATTACCACCCAGGTTCCCAGGTGGGAGCTGGCTGATGTCCAGGGTTTCAGGTACTTTATCAAAGGTTGTAGTCTGGACGTTAGAAAGCATTTCAGGATATTGCTGGCAGGATTTCATATAACAATGGACACTTCTAAAACTGTAAGAATGTATCAGAACGTGGTTTATATTTGTTTTGCGGAGGCACAGATGCCACGCAAGAGGTGATGCAGAGAACAATCCTGCCCTAAAAGCTAAAGCAATAACAGATCTGTGACACCATATTGCAGGCAATGCTGCACTGTGAAGGACTGCGTGTGCTTGTGAAAGATTTCATTAAGTTCTTAATAAAATTGAGCAATGATCTGAAATAAGCCTGATTCAATTCAATATAGCAAAGTGCTTAAGCTGGAATAAGTGACCACATAACTGCAGGATGAAAAACATTGACTTACATAGCGCTTCTGTAGGAGAGAGCTGGATTTTTCTTACAGAATATATATATATATATTTAATTTAGAAAACAAGAGATTTGGGGGAGAAAAGAGAGCAATCTTCAGACACATTGGAAGGTGCTATAAAGAAAAAGATAAAAATGGTTCCCTTTTCCAGTGTGAACAGAGCAATGGGGAGGAACTTGAACTGCAACAAGTGAGATTTAGGCTGGAGATGGGGAAGGGAACCTGCCCAGCTGTAAGGACAGTTAAAGATGAAATACTGTGGCTAAGGAGAGATTGGGCTCACCACCATTAGGAAGCTTGAAGAGCAGGTAAGGTTAAAAAACTTGTCAGGTAAAACAAGAGTGAATTAGGTCCTGCCTTTTGGTGATGTTTATGTGTATTAAATGACTTCTCATAAACTATTCCCATCTCTATTTTCTATTTCACTGTTATTAAGCAATGACACCTTCATGTGAACCTTTCTATTTTTAAATAACCTTGGTTTAAGGACTACAATCCATTAAAAGAAGACTAATTTTTCTTTGGAATTTCTGAACATTTTATCCAGCACATTTCTGGAGCTCACAAACACGACTCATTTCTGGGAATTTTTCCTGTATAACTCATGGCAACCTCCTGAAAACTAGCCCCAAATCTGTGGACAGATTAAATTTTAATCAGCAAGCCTTCCTTGTTCCTCCAACACCTAGTCTCTGATTTATATTACCTCACTCACTTTCTCTCTCTCTCTTCCCCCTTTTCCAGTAACCCTTTTCCTGGTAATTTAGGTAAGAAAACAAATAATCCTGTGTGTTTGAAGCTGACTGTGTTATTGGAATCTCCATGGGTACAAATTCCGCACGCTTCCTTGGAATAGTTTGTGACATACTTTTCAGAAAACGTTACAGCAAACTTCATCATAAAACCTCTTTATTCCATGTCAATATGGTGATTCTCTTCATTCCTGTTGAAATACCTGATGGGGATTTTTCTAAGCCATTGAAAAATGCATGCAGAGATTCTGCTGGGTTTTGCTAAGGAAAAAAAAAAAAAAAAAGAAAAGAAAAGATAATAATAATAATAATAATAAAAGAAAACACAAATGTTTTCCATAAAGCTTTATTAAAAATGCTGCTTTCCTTGGCAGCACCTGCTTTCCAAAACCATTCAGAGAACAGAGACTGACCTAGAGCACGTATCGCTTTTCATTATGCAGGACTTACTGCTAGAATTAAAATAAACAGGATAGGAAGTGGGGAGCAGAGCGCCTCCCTCTCCTCTTAAAAGCTCCTGTGATTAAAATAAGACCTACAGCCACCTCTGGTACAGCCACCTCTGTACCAGACCCCTTGGACTTTTAGACTGGAAAGAAGTGCCTGGGATGCAGAAGTGGGTGAACTCTGTGTGGACCGGGCCAGCTCTGAAGCAATTAGGTTGACGTGTACTCCTGCTGCAGTTGCTTTCAATAAGTGACAGGAAATATTCCTACTTCTTTTTAAATCTGTGCCTTCATTAATAATTAATTCTTTAGGAGAAAAACTATACTTAACTACATGACCAGTATCATCATCCTCATCATCCTCCTTTTGTTGCAAAGAGAAACCTTATAGATTTTGAACAATGGAACCATTTACATTTTCAAATACAATTAAAGTTGTCGCTTATTACAATGCAAGGTGACAATGATTAAAAGCTTCACATTAGAAGAGATATCAGTGTTTCCTTTGACCTCTCTTTCTCAGGGACAGACAGAAATCTCAGCCTGCATGAAATCACAGAAAACCAGAGCATTTGGCTCTCTTTGCAAATTGACTGGGACGAGATGGGTTAGTGGGAGCTGGGGATCTTGCAACTAGTCGATATTTTTTTTTCCAAGGGACTTGGTTTGACTACATGGAAAAGTTTGCACACACTGATTTTCTTTTATAGAAATCTGTATCCAGAGGACCATTCCCACCCAGGAGGGACAGAATTTGTGATGTGCACTACCAAACAGCCTTTTTCTCCCCCAAGATGAAGGAATAAATCTCACCATCATGGACAGATTTTAGTTTATGCATTCAGGACACCTGTCACTGTGCCAGAGGCAAGAACTTCATGTCAAGATTAAAATGTAAGCATAAGGCTACACATACCCTTCCCTTCTTCATATAGCAAACTCTTTTGAGTCTCTCAAGAGAGAGTAGAAGTGAGCTGGCTGCTGCTTTTGCAATTCTATGCATCCTGACTGTAGTTTAGGTTTTGTTTCCCTCAGTAACAACAGTGTAAAAATACCAGTTTCATCTTCCAACCTTGCACAGCTACTGGTGTGGTAGGTGGTTTTCCCCTGTGTAGCATCCCAAAGCCCTGCAATGCCAGTCACATGCAAATACATATCCGAGCACTCAGGATTCTGCAAATTCCTACTCAACACAGATCCAACTAGCTGTTCCTCAGAGCTCACTTCAGCCAGTAGATGTCTCCTCAATACTCTCTCTGGCTCTGTGCACGGACTTGGCTCACCAGAAAATTCCTGCTACAGCAGGAGAGTTAGAGCCAAGCATTTCGTAGACTGTTTCTTAGCTGGTTCCTTAAAACCTGTGACTAACACTCCATCAAGAAATATTTGTTGTTAAATCAGATAACTCAGTGTCATGTGACAATTTATATTGCTCCTACCCGTATCCACCACATCCCCCAAGAGTAAGTTCAAATACTCCAACTATGTTATTCCACCCCCAAGCAGAAGTGCAGCCAGTTCTGGGGTGAGATGTGGAAACTGTGCAACTGCATGCAGTGATGCTACACAACAATTTGCTTTTATTCCTAATGAATTTGCATTAAAACAGGATTCCCGATCCCTGTCTACATCAGCTGTCTGTACATCACTCCAGTCTCTAATCCTCTGTTTGTTGTTTGTGACTTCATGATGGGTCTCTATGGGAACGGTTTTGATGTCATGGAGAATTATTAGTTCAGGTACAGAGAAACAAGCAGCAGAAGCTTACCAACTCTTAGGAAACAAAGAACCTGTTTACATGCAAATGTTGCTGGACAGAAAGAGGCAAGGGAACAGAAATGCTGCTCATAGAGGAGTCTGCTTCCAGAGATTTTTGCCAGTTACTCATAAGCCAACAGGAACTTTTAAGTATTTAATATAGGAAAAATAACTCTTTTTTTTTTTTTTTGGATAAAGAATGTGGAGCTCACAGGCTCACTGATTTGTGTGGGGTGTCCGGACACAACCACGACCCAAACCATGAGCTATCCGTACTTCACGCCACACAAGTCCTCATGTTGTCCTCGCCAATCACCTTCCTCACAAGTCCCCGTGGCCATGCATGAGGCAGAGGACCTGTGCTACTGCCCTGACATGGCAGAGACAGGCCTGTACCCACCTGCAGCCCCACTTCAGCAGGCCCCTTCCTCCAGAAGAGCCATTTACTGCCCACTGCCTCCAACCTGAGCTCTCACCTCCTCCTGCCCTCACTGGTCCTTGTCATCCTTGCTCCGCCAGCCCCTCTCAGGGTCCCTTTCCTCCTCCTGCACCTCCCTTCTCCATTGCCCACCTCTCCCCGTCCCCATCTGAGGTGTCCTTGCTGCTCTCAGCCCCTTGCTGCCTCATCCCACCTCCTGTCTCCCCTGTCCTCAGTCACCTCAGTGCCCGATGTGCCCCCCCCACCTCGCCCCCATCTTGTCCCTGTCACCTCAGTCCTGTCACTCCACCAAACCCTTTCACAACCACTGTTCGCAAACACCTCAGTGTCCCCTCTGTCTCCACTCTTGTCCCCACCATCTCAATCTGTTTGCCCCCACTTGCCTCAAACGCACATCATGCTCGCTACCTCCTCCTCCAACTTGTCCCCATTGCCTCAGCCCCATCTTGTCCTTGTCACCTCTGCCCCATCTTATCCCCACGACCCCAGTGCCCCCCCTTCTCCCTGCTACCTCAGTCCTGTCACTCCACTGGCCTCTCTTCGCACCAGTTGTCCTCAGTCACCTCAGTGTTCCCCCTTTGTCCACACTCTTGCCCACTTACCTCAACCCTGCATCATCCTCACTCCTCCCCTCATCTTGTCCCCATCACCCCAGCGCCCCCAACTTTGTCCCTGCTACCCCAGCGCCCCCATCTCTTCCCCGCCACCACCGCCCCCCCTGCTCCCTCCCTCCCCCCGCCCCGCCCCACACCGACTCCCTTCCTCTCTCCCCCCAGCTCCCGCCGAAGCGCCAAAGCGCGCGCCAACTCTCTGCCCCGCCTCCTCCCCCTCCCCATTGGCTAATCCCCATAAAATCCCTCCCTTCTCTTTGACCGACAGGCCTTCACGCCAACCAACGGGCGGTGCCTTGCTGTGTGCCCCCCGTCTCCCCCTCTCCCCGCGGGCGGGGTTGGGCTGTGACGTACTGCGGGGGGGGGGGGGGGGGGGGGGGGGGGGGGGGG